>QFEC01014299.1:654-15882 GCA_003316585.1 Gomphus bonarii | reverse complement strand
CCCTCAGTGCTGATGTTGTACATCATCTGCAGGCACTGATACTACAAAAATAGCAATGATCAGTAAAGCCAAGGTTCCAAGGACCTTGCTCATGCACATTATCACTTCTATACTTCAATTCTTCAATTCACAGTTCACACATATCAATCAAGTTTTTTCTGACTATGTTCCAAATAAACCTGTTGGCATCAAATGTGGAAGGGAGATTGCTAGGGCCAGCTATTGGTGGAGTGGACATGGAAATGTCACAAATATCACCCACCTTTTATATCAGTCTTGCCTGAGAAATTTCAGATTCAATGTTCAACCTGAGGTTGACTACCATGGCCTTGTGGGCTTGGCCATAAGGAAGGGATATTGTTAGGATCTCACAAAGTGAGTTCCCTGCTTGCTTAGTCATCATAATTAAATAATCATTTCACCTATTTGAGTAATCCCACTCAGCCCTTTGTTTACTTAACCTCAGAGTCTAGCCCTTGCTTCCATCTGTTAAGTCCAGAGTCAAGGACATTATGTCTGGAGGAGTTCTGGAGTGGTCTGAGCTGTCAAAGTCAAACAAGGGAGTCATAAGGACTTGGCTTCAACTTATGTGTTGGACCCTCTTATGTCATCTTGTCCTTATATATATGAAGGTGTTGTGGAGTGGGGTTACAGAGTGAGTTTATGGACAGCAAGGAGGAGACTAAATCAATATTCCAACTAGAGAAATAGCTACAAATACATGGAGGTTTACATACATTTGGAGCATGGGATTGAAATGGAACAGGGTCACCTGAATGCAGGGGGGAAATATATTAGGATACAGGGATACTATTACAAGGGAGTGGGTCATGTGGAATTATGGAACATACTAGAAAATGACACAAGGGAGGATGGTGGTGGTGATGTGAAGGTCTATGTATGTAACATGGAGGTCCATTGTCAGAATGATGTGGTGATGATGACAGAATGGAGTAACATGTGCATGGAGATCACATGAGAAGCTTGGAGGGGACATGTTAGGTGTGGAGTGCTCCAGAGGGATGAGTACAACTCAGACATGATGTGGAGGTGGATGACTATGGGTGCTAAGACAGAGATTTGTTAGAGGCAATCTGGGATCTAACAGTACCTCTCCATTAAGGCTGAGCCTTGAGGCCTCATGGTGATTAAGACAGAAATTGCCATGGGAAAGGAGGTTAGTGCTAGACTGGAGAATGTATATAAGGACATAGCATTTCTGCGTCTGTTCAAGTATGCTCGCCACCCCAGACCACAAAAAACAATAAACATGAGTGACTCCAAGATCATGGAGGAAGAGATGTGGCAGCTCCAAGAATGCATAACGTGGAGGAAGGAGTAGAAGGCTGTGGAGGCTGAGGCCAAGAGATGGAGAGTCATGGAGGCAGAGTGACATGAAAAAGAGTGGAGGGAAAGAGAGGAGGCAGAGCATCAAGAGATGGAGGAGCAGGAGAGGAAGGCTGCTGAGGAGGTAGTGAGAAGAGAGGTGGAGGAGAAGGCTGCTTGTGAGGCTGCCAGACAAAGAGAGGAGGACACAGCTTGGAGGGCCATGGAGCAGCAAACAATGGAGGAGTGCATCATGTTCAGACCTTTCATGGAGGAAGAGCCAAACATTGAAGCCTACTGAGGCACAAGGGAGTAGGAGATGAGGGAGTGGTGGGAGTGGTTGGCTAAGAATCTGGAGAAGCATTGTCAGATGCAACATGCTCTATCTGTGCATAATGCACAAAAGGTGTGGGTGAACCAGCAGGCATGGAATGTGTGAGAGCTGAGCAGGCAGGTGGGTCTTTGTTGGGGATTAGGGAATCTTCCCTATTATTCTAGTCAGTTTTCCGAACCAAATCAGTCTGCAAGATCCAAACCTCTCCTCCAAGGAAAATCCCAACTTAAATCAGTCATATCTTGACAACAAAAAGACATTATAATTTTTTGGCTGGCCATTAAAGAGTGAATTACTTCTAGTAATTAACTCTTAAATATCAAACGGTCTAAGCTCTTGGAAACCGTTAAAGACATCAATGATTTCGCCTATCAGCATGTGGACCCACAATGTACAACAACTAGGTGTCAATTATCTAATATACGAAAGTGGCACCAAACTCCTGGCCCAAGTTATCAGTCCACAATGTACAACAAATTCCTGGGCTTATATAATAAGGATTACATAAAAGTTCAGTCCAGAAGCATGACTTACATAATTATGATATTTAGTGACATGACCAGTCACGAAAGTACCAGTCGTGGGATTATTCTTTCTATTTTAGTGTCAGTGACTCCAAGGGTGACTCAGATATTCTACAAGCTTCCAGCTCATTCCATCACCCTCCATAAATTACCATTAATTGCTGGAAGCCTTCCTAATTAGTTACTTACATAATCAGCTCAGAATTAGTATAAAGAAAGCCTAGTTAGCAGCTGAAATAAAGCAATCTTTTCACCTATAACAATCCACAGGATTAAGCAAGTGCCACTAGCACTCACATAAGTGGACCAAAGTCTGCTTATGTAACTGGTCCGAAGACTGGGAACCACCCTTCAAAACAACAGGTCCAAAGACCCATTGACTAGATTTATTCCGAAGAGTAAATCTAAGCTTTTGCTACCGAAGTGGCAGGCTAACCTTACTTCTAAAATACATAAAAATCAGAATAAGAACTAAATCACAAAAACATTAGATAAAGTGGAAATAAACATAAACTAGTTTAGAACTAATAGTTTAACTTACTTAAACTATTAATTCTATATGTAGCTGACAAGACACTTGACAAGACCCCCCTTAAATATTATCTTTGGACAAAGACCCAGATCAGAATCAGTAGAATCATTTTGCACAACTACTTGAGGTCATACTAATCTTAACTGATTACTTGATTCTTCGGAGTATAATTTCTTAATTGGGTTCTCCGTTAAAATAGTCTGTGCAAGTGCTTTTTATTGTCCTCCTGTATCTTGTCAGAGAACTTGACTTGGCTTTGCTCACACCAAAGTTTTGTCACAGCTTCTTGGGTTCCAAAACAGTCTTGGATGCTTTGAGGCCACATGCCTGGTGCTAATTCTGCATGATCTTGATGCCTACAAGGTCATGGAGCCCAAGGTTCAAGAGGCTTGCAGGAACTGCTGGAGGCATGGGGATGAGTGTTTGTGGTCCTCTTGGAGCAAGGGCACATCTTGTCATTTATGTGTCAAGTGCAAAGTGCACTGCACTCTGTGGAAGGAGGAGTCTGGTGTGGAGTGGGAGGGCTCTGAGGGGTCTAAGGAGGTGGACGAAGCTCCTAAGCCTGGGGGCTTAGGGTTCAACAAGGGGAAGCAGAAGGTTAGGGTGGGTTCAGAAGAGTCAGAGGGAACATGCCCCAAAAAGGCCAAGTTGGAGGTCACATTGAGGCCTGGTATGGACATGTGTATGGCAGACATGGGTCTGTTGTTGTGGACAATGGCATCTGATTTGGGTCAGATAGTAACTGCCATGGAGCAGATGGATCAGTGGTAAGAGGAGAGGTTAAGCATGAGGTCAAAGGGCAAGTCAAAGGAGAAGGAGAAGGAGGATTTGGAGAAGGGGAAAGGTCCATATAACCTGTTTGATGAGCCAGGGAGCTCATGTGGGGCACAGGGTGGGGAGTTCTTTTGGTCATGATATATCTTTGTTGTATGATTAAATGTATTTTTTTTTTTTTGAGTGTCTGAAGATCCTAAGTCCTTTGCTAAGTGAGTGGCCAAGGTCCTGGTTTGTCAGGGTAAGCTCAATGGAAGTCAGAGACCACTTCAGGTGTGTTGCTAAGTTCAGATGCTGGGAGCCAGGAGGTTTCATCCTTGGTGCCCTCATATTCAGACCACTTGACCAGATATAGGAGTAGACAAGTGTGGCATCTGTCAACCTTGGAGTTGAGGACTTCAGAGATCTTGTATTCAGGTTTGTAATAAAGAGTGATTCAGGAGGGGGGAATGATTTCCTAGCTAAGAATGATAATCTGAGATTTGGATGGGATATTTGTTCTGGAATGTATGCTGTGTTATTTGTTAAGGTGAAAATGGGTGCAGGGATAGATGACTCAGTGAGATCCTTCACTACTATGACTGTTTGGAATGATTTTATATATTGGGATCTCTTTGTTATCTCAGTAACAAATATTTGGAGGCCTTCTGGTCAGTCCAGCACTTTAGTGCTGGTACTAGGAGCTTGGGACTGATTTCTGAGAACACTATAAATCCAACAACAATTGGATCTACAATCTGTAGTGCTCCAAAACTTGTGAGCAGCTGATCTGATCTGAATGAAACCTATCTGGAGTGTTCCAGAACTCAAACAATGAGTGTGAAATGGTAGAGTAATGATTTAGTAGTTAAACTGATTGAGCACCAGTTCAAACAAGGAGTGAATAATTGAAATACAATTATTCTCTGGTGTACTACCTACAAACACTTGTAGTACTTATAGAAAAAATATCTCCTGAGCTACTGATGAAGAGAAAAAAGGAAATATAGCTGCATCTGGTGAGAAGTGATGGATTTCCATGCTGTATGAACTTAGGCAGTCACGTATGTCATACCTGCATCATTGGAAATACAAAAGTAAGTTTGAAAGTTGCCCTGATCCTTCTTTCTTTGATCCTCTTATGTCTCACATGCTATCCTATATCAGTAGCACACTGCATGACCTCTGGATCAGTCGGTGTTCCTTGGTGATGACATATATGCACCTATTCTGGTCCTCCCTTTGTCCCTAACTCCTCCAGACCTTTTCCATCCCATTCCATTCTTATTTCCAATGTTTTCCCACTTTATCCACTGTTCCTAGAGTCTCTACATCATCCCCTATCTCCATCCCATGCCTTCTGCTCCTTTAGCTGCTGAGGTGCTAAAGTGCCATAAACCAAGTCTCATGTCCATAATACAAGTAAAATATTGATAGAACGATGGGAAATGTAGCTAGGAGTGAGATTCCTTTTGTGATGGCTTTGTATATTAGTTATCTTTAATGTCCCACACATATAACTGATTTTTTGTGCTAGTTTCTACTTATATCTATTTTTTAGTGATTTTATTTATGTCTCCATATTTTAATGGCATCCTGATTCCTTTGTTTATAACATTATTTGCTTGTGTGTCTAATGACTTGGACTGCTGAATATGGCCCTTTAGTGCCTGTACTGAGGGGTCGGCTCTGAGTTCTGGGAGAAATGTAAATTTGACAATAAATCAAATATGAAACCTGTGTGCTCAAAATGTTGTGAGAGACTTCTGATAGTGACTAGTAACTTCTCTGAATTTATTCAGGTCTCAAACAACAAGCCTTCTGTGAGAATTGTGATTTTGATGTAAGTGAAGTGTCAGTGAAGACAAGGAGCGATTCAGGCTTTTAGGCAAGAAGAACTGACTTTGTACTATTTCCTTATAGTATTATTTATACAATATTGCAGTTTCAACATGTTGTGAGTGAGAAAAGGAAATAAGCTGCTTTGAGATAGATGCATTGATGTTCTGTGCTATACATATCACTGTGTCACGTATTTTTGTCCTGTTTCCAATCAGTATCCTTTGAAAAAGCTGTGTGCTTCTTTTTGTTGTATATTCTTGTTTTTATTTTGATCCTCTTAAGTCTGGGCCCTATCCATCAGTCTCTATGGGGTAGCCAGTGTTTGTGACTGTATATATGTACCCCTTTTCCTCCTCTCTCAGCTCCTAAGTCCTCTGGACCTTCTTCATATCATTGTTATCCTTCTTCTCTCTCATTTCCATCATCTCCGCTACCTCCATGTCTTGGGGTCAGTCCTGTATCCCCTTTCCATTCCTTCCATCTCCTAGCCACCTGGGTGCTTCACTGCCCTGGAGGCAAAACACCATAGCTGCCTACTATCTAAAATACTCTGTAGCTATGAGGAATGTATGTGATGGTTAGCTTTCTTTTGTGGATTATTTGGATTGCTGTCTAGTTTTGTTTTGCGTGCATATACTGGGTGTGTGTAAGGGCAACCCCTGTAGCACTTGCCAAGGTTACCAAAGTCACACAACCGAAGCTAGCAAGGGGGAAAACCTAAGTATATTAGACTGTGTACATAGAACTAGAGTCTCATCTAGCAAGGGGGAAAACCTAAGTATATTAGACTGTGTACATAGAACTAGAGTCTCACCTAGCAAGGGGGAAAACCTAAGAGGAAAACTTAGGATCCCTTGCTAGTGAGCTATGAAACCTATATATGGGTTGTCTGCTTCCTACTTCCTCAACATACCTTACCCCTTGGTTGGGCCTTAAGGTATGTTGACCCCACAACTTGTATCCAATGTTCTGGTGCTCAGGCCAATACCTCAGTTGCTCAGTTCGGTACATCATGCTGTTGGACCAAGCAGCTGTGATAGCTCTTATCATATGTATGCTCAGGCTTGACCCTTCAGCTGGGTATCAGGTCTTTGGTGGCTGGGAGCAGTTTGACCACATTGAAGACTGGATGAAGCCGGGACATGGATGGGGGGAGCTGGAGCTTGTATGAGTGCTTCCCTACTCAGCCTTGTATGATGTAGGGCCTGAGGTAGCAATGACTGAGCTTCTGGTTGGTTCAGGTCATGCAAATGTCAGATCCATTGAGGAAGACTCGGTCACCTATGTGATATTCAGGGGCTGGAACACAGCACTGGTTGTAGTACCAAGCCATGTTGTCCTTTGCTTTGGACAGGGCTGACTTTTCCTCCGCCAACAAGTTCTCCATCCTGTCTTTGAATTTTTTCACCATCTCAGTTAGGGACTTGGGCTCTCCAGGCTCAAAGCCCATGCATGGGTGCCTTCCTGTGTCTCACATGAATGGGGTTTGCTGAGTGGGTGAGTGTAGGTGATTGTTGTACTGGAACTTGGCCAATGGGAGCAGGTCATCCCAGTCATCCTGTTGCTCGTTGATGAATAGCCAAAGGTATTGTTCCAGCTCTTGGTTGACACACTTTGTTTGTCCATCTGCCTGAGGGTGGTATGCCATTGTGGCCACAAGTTTGATCCTGAGGAGCCAATAGAGCTCACAAGTGAACTCAGCAATGAACTGTGGTCCTCAGTCAGATATGACTTGCCTCAGGAGCCCATGTAACTTCCAGATGTGTGTGAGGTAGAGTCAAGCCACCCCAAGTGTGGTGATGGTCATATTTGTGGGGAAGAAGTTTGCTCTTTTGCTGACTGAGTCCACTGCATTCATCACTGCATCAGAGCCATGGGATTGGGGGAGTTCAACTATGAAACCCATGCTGATCGTATCCCACTGAGACTTGGGGATGGGAAGTGGTCCAAGTTTGCCCATAGGCAGCTGCCTTTGGGTTTTGGTTTGGGTGCAGAGGTTTCAGGTTTTCACATATTGACCAATGTACCAAGACATCTGTGGCCACCAGTAGTTTTGTGATACAAGTTCAAGGGTCTTCCACCTTCCTGTATGTCCCACCACTTGGGTGTTGTGATGCTGGGAGATGATGCATCACCTCAATTCAGGATCATTGGGGATGTAGATCCTACCATGGAAGTGCAAGAGGCCTTCCCGCTTGCTCCACTCAGCCAAACACACTGATCGGTCATGACCCTTCCTCAGCTCCATGATTGCTTTGGCCACTGGATCCTCAGGTCCAGACTTCACAGGTGTGCCTGAATGTCCCAAAGGAGGTCTCACTCTTCTCCCACCACCGTGAGCCCTTCCAAGGCTCGGATTGCAAACAGGTCTGGCTGAAGGAGGTGTTGTCAGAGGAAAGTCTGTTGTAGACAACTAACAATGTCACACAACAAAGTAGCTTGGGACTTGTCAATATACTGGACAGAGACAAGTCCCAAGAATCTCTTTTTCAGCTTAAATAAGGTGGTTAAATAAGTGCTGAGATAGCGGCAAGTTGAAGAGAAAAGGAAAAGGGCAGTGGGATAAAATCACAGGCCAACACTCCCACCTGATGAGTCACCACTGAAATCGTCACAGTATCTTTTCAAACCCCATCATCTTCCAACATATATCAACCTTGCTTCACTCCAGAGGCTTGGTAAGGAGGTCTGCAGCCATATCAGAGGTGGGAACAAAGAGCAGGGAAATGGAACCAGCTGTAACCTTATCCCTGAGCCAGAAGAATCAAACATCAAAATGTTTCATGTGACCATGATGCTCAGGATTCTTTGAAACAGAGATGGCAGACTGATTGTCCATTTGAAGGACAGAGGGTGCGCAGCTTGGTAAGGAATTGGCAGAACCAGATCACCTCCTTACTGGCATGGACAGCTGCAACATATTCAGCTTTGGTGGTCGAAAGTGCAATGATGGTTTGAAGCTTGCTAGACCAGCTTACTGCCCCAGTGCCCATTTTTATAAGATAGCCACTGGTGGACTTGCCATTGTCAGAGTTCCCAGCATGATCAGCATTGGAGAAGGATTGAAAAAGTTCACCAATAGAGGAGGGTGCAAAGGTGAGTTGGTGATCCATAGTGCCCTTAAGATAGCAAAAAAGGTGTTCGACGGCCTTCCAGTGGGCCATGCCAGGATTTTGGTTAAAGCAACATAAGACTCCCACCATATGTGCTATGTCAGGGCAGGTTGCAACAGAGAGGTACATACAGCTGACATATATGGGATATGTTTCATGGCTGCAGTTTCATATGGAGTTGTAGGGCACATTGCAGATGAGAGTTTGACCCCTGGATCCATAGGTGTAGTGACAGGAGCGCTGTCAGCCAGGTTATAGTGATCTAGCATGTCCTGAATGTATTGATGTTGTGAGAGACATAACTTGTGCTTGAACTGATCATGACTGATAGCAATGCCAAGTAAGCTAGTCATAGGTCCTAGTTCACACAGCTTGAACCTTTTAGCCAGTTCTGTCTTAATGTGACAGATCACAAAGAGGGACTTGTATGCCAGGGTGAGATTATCCACAAAGATGAGTACAATGATCTTGACATCTTCATGGGTCCAGACATAAATGCTAGTGTCAGACTGAACACAAGTGAAGTGTAGGTCACACAGGACAGTGTCTAGTTTCTTATTCCAGGCATGCGGTGACTGCTTCAGCCCATGTAGCGATTTTAACAGTTGCCATACACAGTCAGATTCTCCCTGATAGAAGCCTTCTGGTTGTTGAAGATAGACCTCAGAATCCAGATCCCCATTCAGAAAGGCACTGGATATGTCAAGGGACTCCAGTTCAAGGTCTTCTATAGCTGCAATAGCAAGTATGGCATGGAGTGCAGCAAATTTGGTTGTAGGTGTGAAAGTTTCAGTGTAGTCAAGGCCAGGATGCTGACTATATCCCTTTTCAACAAGATGTGCCTTGTATCTCTCAATAGAGCCATCAGTATTGTGTTTGATTCTGAAGACCCAGCATGAGCCAACAGCCTTGCGACCTGCAGGTAAGCGAATGAGTTCCCACATGCCATTCTCAACGAGCGCCTTCATTTCCTCTACAGCTGCCTCCAGATACTGTTGACCGTCAGGCCATTTTAGTGCTTCAGCAAGTGTTCATGGTTCAACATTACTGACCTGAAAGACATGGTCCATTGCTGCAACCAGTGACAAGAGGGCAATATCAGGACTGGAAGCACAGTCAGTGATCACGTCGTGTTCAGAGGTGATGCCAAGGGTTTGTTCTAGGGCACTGCTAGGTCCATGACCCAAAATGCAGTTGGTGGCACTGTTACTGGCCTGTCCCAGAAAAACACTATGGTCTACACTTGGGATACAATTGGTTGCAGCGCTGTGAGCATCTGTCACATCAAGGGAAGATCCCAGAGCATGGATAGGATGGGCCAGGTTGTGAAGGCATGAGCTGTGATGGAGTGGTGCTATAGGAGGTTCCAGTGGGTCAGAAATGCACAGTGAGTCATGATTGACATTGTCTGTTTGCACGGGACATTCACTGGTTTCTGTGGGGAAAACAGGGATGTCCACATAATCCTCATCAGGCATGAGGGAATCATTAAGGAAGGTGCATGAATCCAGAAAGAGTTGTTCATCAAATTTTGCATCATTGCTAATCAAGGGTTTTTTTGTGACTGGATTCCAGAATTTCCACCCCTTCACACCAGAGGGATACCCAATGAAGATGCATTTTTAGGTATGTTATTCAAGTTCTCTTTGTTGATCCTTTTGAACATGTACATAGGCCATACATCCCCACACATGGAGGTGTTCAACAGACAGTTTCTTGCCAAACCATGCTTGAAACGGCATTTGGTTTGTGAGAGATCGTGTGGGACACCTGTTCCAGATGTGCACATAGGCAGCAAGGGCTTCACCCCAGAATGATGCAGGTAACTTTGCTTCATACAGCATTGTTGTGATAGCCTCAGACGCAGTTCTATTGGCTTGCTCAGTAACACCATTTTGCTTAGATGTAGCACAGATGGTGTGTTGACGTTTGATACCATGAGTCACTGTGAATTGTTCAAATTCTTTTGACATATATTCACCTCCTTTATCATCATACAGGCACTTGATTTTGTGACCAAGTTGGGTTTCAGCCCATGCTTTGAATTGTTTAAAGGCACCTAGTACATCATCTTTGTTCCGTAGTGGGTGAATTGACCTGAACCGTGTTTTGTCATCAATAAACATTACCCAGTACCGATATCCTGAGTGGGTGCAAGTTGGCATTGGGCAAGGATAAGATCTAACGGTTTAGATGCTTGTGTTGTTGATGTAGGAAAGGGGTTTTGATGCTGTTTTCCAGCAAGGCAGGGTTCACATATGGTATATGGTTTCTCATTTGATTTCACAGTCAATCCATCAACTGACTTTGATCCAATTAAGGATTTGACACTATCCAGATTGAGATGCACAAGTCGACGATGCCATAGGGTAATGTCAAAGGTAGAGGTGTGTGATACTTTTGCAAGCTCAAGGACAGGTAAAGTGACACCATTCAAAACAGCGGTGTTTAAACTGTTTACTGAAGTGGTAAACAGTAAGACTTTGTTTTGAATAAAGTTTATCCAATCATCAAAGATGGTGACAGTGAAGTTTTTAGTTTGGGTCAGGTGTAGTACAGATAGCAGATTACTGCGCAAGGCTGGAACATGAAGTACTTTGGTAAATTCAAGGGTATGTGTATATTTTCCATCCAATCTTTGAGAGAACTGAACACTTCCTATCCCTGCAGAATGGATGATTTTGTGATCTGCAAGTTGGATGGGAATAACAAGTGGTTGGTAATTTCATATCCATTCTTGATGTGGGGTCATATGAGATGTGGCCCCAGTGTCTACAATCCAGTCAACATCAGTGTTGAGCTGTGTGGATGTAGAGGATAGTGCGAGATGTATGGTACTTTCATTTCTGGCAAACTCAGTGACTGAGGATTGATATTGTGCAATTGATGCTGTGTTTACATTTGGAGTGGAGTGAATGGGGCATGGGATTCATCTGCCCTTCCAGGTCTCCTGGAGAAGCTCTGGTGTTATTTGCTTGTAAAAAGGACAGCTCTCTGCCACTCTGCATCAACTTTTGAGGGCTCAATAAGATTACAAAGAAGGATCATTACCCACTCCCCAGAGTGACTGACCTCCTTGACAGTCCTCGTAAGGCTTGGACATCACCAAATTGATCTTCAACATGCTTACCACCTCATTTGAATTTGTGAAGGTGACAAATGGAAGACTCCCTTCAGAACCAGATTTGGATTGTTCAAGTGATGCATGATGCCCTTTGGACTCACCAACTCCCTCACAGTGTTTCAAGGTTTCATGAATGACATTTTCTCTGATGTCCTTGACATCTCAGTCCTGATTTATTTAGACAACATCCTTGTGTACTCTGAAGACCTAGACCAACACAGGGGACATGTTCAAGATGTACTCCATCAACTCTGGAAAAACCACCTGTATGTGCATGTAGACAAGTGCTTCTTCCATGTTGACACTGTCAAATACCTCAGATACATCCTCTCACCTAATAGCCTCACCATGGCTGATGACAAGGTCAAATTCATCAAGGAATGGCCTGAACCATGAAAAGTCAAAGATGTGCAGTCCTTCCTTGGATTTTCAAACTTTTATCAATGTTTCATATTCAATTACTCCAACCTTACTGTTCCACTAACCCATTTGACCCACAAGGACACTCCATGGGTGTTTACCAATGCATGCTGGAGTTCTTTTTTAATATTGAAAAGGCCTTCACCACACTCCTGTGCTCACCCATTGGGACCCTGGGTTACCCTTGATTGTCAAAACTGATGCCTCCAACTATGCACTTGCTGGCACACTGCTGACAATATCTCCAATAGGCAATGACATCCACCCAATTGCCTTCCACTCTCAGACCATCACTCCTCCAGAGTTAAACTATGGTGTCCATGACAAGGAACTCCTAGTGATTTTTAAAGCATTCAAATGCTGGCATCACTACCTTGAAGGCTCCTCAGAAGCAATCAGCATTGTTACCAACCATAAAAACCTGGAATATTTTTCCACAACCAATCCTCACTTGATATCAAGTCTGATAATCAGAATGACTTTCCCTGTTCAACCCCATCATCTGTTTTTGTCCTGGTTGACTTGAAGCTAATCCTGATGCTCTAACAAGACAATGTTATGTCTACCCTAAAGAGGGAGGAAGTGACTATGTGACTATCAATCTGCACAACCTATGTCCAGTTTTCACCTCTGAACAACTCATCTCATCACTCCATGCAACATCCCTGTGCTTCCCAGTCCTCTGTGCAACTATGGTCATGGACATGACAAGCTACACTTGGATATCAAGTAATCTCTTCAATCCAACCCCATTGCATCTGCCCATCTTGACAATCCCACAGAATGCTGGTCTGTAGACCCTGAAGGATTCCTCCTCTTGGACAAATGCATTTACATCCCTGATGTTGGTGACCTTTGACTCCAAGTACTGCAAGACAAGCACAATCACCCTATCGCTTGGCATTTTGGACTGAATTGCATGCTTGAACTCATATGTAGAGATTATGTTTGACCCAAGCTCTGCAACTCCATTAAGTCTTATATTAAGTCTTGTACTACCTGCATGCACTTTAAATCACAGAGACATCACCCCTACAGACTACTCAAGCAACTCCCTATCCCTGAACATCCTTGGAACTCCAACTCCATAGATTTTATCAAAAAACTTCTGCCATCCTCTGGATATGACACCATCCTCATTATCATTGACAGACTCACCAAGTAAACAGTCTTCATCCCTACCATTGACATGATCATTGCTCTGATACTTGCAAAGCTCTTTGTACTTCACATGTTCTCCAAGCATGGAGTTCTGTCACACATCACCTCAGACCATGGCACAGAATTCATGTCATCATTCTTTTGATCCCTTGGAAAAGCTCTCTACATGAAGCTCCACTTCACCTCCAGATACTACCCTGAGGGTGATGGACAAACTGAATGCATGAATCAAATGCTTGAATAATACCTATGAGTCTATTTCGACTATCAACAAGACGACTGGTCAGACCTCCTTCCAATGTCAGAATTCACTTATAACAATGCTCTGAATGCCACAACCAGCTTCTCACCCTTCTTTGCAAACAAAGGTCATCAATCCAACATCACCATACACCTAGAATGAGACCTTGTCTCTTCAAGAGCATGAGACTTTGCAGTGGACTTTACCAAGAACTCCATAAAACTATCTCCAAAGTTCAACAATGATACTCAGCATCTGAAGACCATTGCTGAACTCCTCCTCCAGAGTTCAACATTGGTGACAAAGTCTTTGTTAAATCTGATAACATCCATACTATGAGTCTTACTAAGAAGCTGGCTGAAAAGTATCTAGATCCCTTGGAAATCATCACTAAAGTTAGCTCCATCTCCTTCACCCTCCAACTCCCTGACAACATGTGTGCAATACACCCCATCTTCCACATCTCTATGCTAGAACCATGCACTCCAAATGATCTTCCAAATTGAGTCACTCCACCCCAACCTCCCATCATCATTGATGGTGAACCTTGTTGTAAATAAGAGAATAACACTTCCCTAAGTACAGAATAGATAAAAGACACAGAAAAGTAGATAACTAGAGAACCTGACTCCCACACTGTCAGGTGACCACCTGTTTCATGCACCAAACTGATGCCAAACCAGTTCACCTATACCAATGGTTACCTAGATGAACCAAGCATACATATGATAAGAGCTACCACAGCTGCTTGGTCCAACTGTGCAATGTACCAAACCAAGCAACAGAGGTATCAGCTTGAGCACTGGAACATTGGATACAAGTTGTGGGGTCAACATACCTTAAGGCCCAACTGAGGGGTAAGGTATGTTGAGGAAGTAGGAAGCAGATGATGTGTATATAGGTTGTATAGCTCACTAGCAAGGGACCCTAAGTTTTCCTCTTAGGTTTTCCCCCTTGCTAGCTTTGGTCATGTGACTTTGGTAACCTCAGCAAGTGCTACAGGGGTTGCCCTTACATTAGGAAAACTTTGCTCAATAAGGACTGGGAGTCACACTACCATACGACCATAGGTGGCTTCGGTTTGAACAAAAGCAATTCAGACAGTCTTGCCTTGCTTGCCTATGTAATGCCAGACTCCCCCTCCTCTATAACTGCAACAGCCTCAGCACCACATGCACTACTGAGTTCCCAAGCTCAAACAGATGCTGATAAATGTTTTCTTTGGTTAGAACAAAAGTTGGTGATGAACCAAGCAGCTAATGCTGAAATTAGTAACACCTTAAGGGCAATAATGCAGAGATTAGTAACACCTTAAGGGCAATAATGCAGAGATTAGAAAGAGAACCAGGGAGAAGAGAAAGAGAAAGAGAGTTCCTCAACCCTGAAGATGACCTGACACCTAGCACTTGTGAACCAAGGGCCCTGAGTTCCTTGTCCACAGCCACCTCTCAAATTAGACCGGCATCCCCCTCAGACTTTAATGGCAACTGAGACAAAGGCTGCACATTCTTGAATTCCTGCAGCATCTACTGTGCAATCTGTGGTGATAACTTCCCACATGATCAGGCCTGCATCCATTGGGCCCTATCTTTTATCAAGACTGACCTAGTGGCTCAGTTTGCTAACAAGGTCCTCCAGGCTGAGAGGTTGTCAGCAACAACAAGAGCTTCAATACTTGGGAGTGGAAAAGGGAAATGAGCAATGATACTTGTCGGTGTATTGACCAGCTCAAGACTGAGCTTTAACTAATTACCTAANNCGGAGTGAACACCGCACACATTGCTGCATCAAAGACATTGGACCTCGAACTCTGGCACCGTCGTCTTGGCCACCTTGGCATTGATGCTGTCAGACAACT
>QFEC01014261.1:0-12788 GCA_003316585.1 Gomphus bonarii | reverse complement strand
GCGGGGCGAGAGGTAACGAATGAGGTAAGGATGAGGGTACGAAGGTAGGGAAGGACGGTTGGCGCCAATGCGAATACGGCAAAGTCGGAAGGGTACACGCAGGGGGCGCAACGCGACAGCGGGTAGGGTCCGTATCTGCGTGATGTAGAGACAATAATGCATGTGACGCAATGTGTGATATGCAACGTCACGCGCAGATGTCCGATGCCAGTGAGCTGTGTTTGCATGAGTAAAGATGGGATGCACGCACTTGACATAAATAACCCGTGCCTCAAATGACGACAGTCGCGAAAGCAATGTTTCTACATCCTGCGGTATTTTATTCTGAAACTGGAAGGGAAATTCATTCTTCCGTCTCTCGAGCAATGCTACGCGGATCGCAGATACTGGCGCTGTAAGCGGGAGACTGAGGAGAGCAAAAAGATTGACAGGTGGAGCTAGAGATCATGAATCACGCCTGTCAACGGTTACACAAAATCATATACAACTGGTTGACATACATAGTAAGAGCTTCAATGAATATACCGTGTGAATCATAACCAGTATGGTAAGAAAACGACGTAGCAGCGCTGTGGATGTAGGGAGCTGGGTCGTGCCGAAGAGAGTGTGGCGGAAAAGAAAAAGGTAGGAGATGACGAACAGGAGGTATAGGACTGTGTGGTTAGACGAAAAGGTGGGACCCATAGTATCCATTGGATAATGGGTGGAGGCTGGCAGTTGGGGGACTACGAAGCTGTCTGGAGAACGCGTAAAGTAGGCTTGCCTAATTTGGATAGTCAGGTGGCTTACCTAATTCCAACATCTTAGTACAAGTGAATTTTTTGACTCGATGCTGTCTGCTCATTGGTGGCTCTTAAAATCTCACGAACATTTATTGACTCTCCCATTGAACCCTCCCCTCCTGCCTCGGGATGGCACAGGGCACAGTACTCCGGCATTTGAAACTGAGTGCAAATTGGCTGTATTGATTGGCCTGGTGTTAGTGATTCTGGTGTTGAGGGCGACGCACAAGAGAGAGCAGAACACAGGAGATGACCATTGTGTTCGATGTTGCCTGGCAAGATCTAGGTCCCGTTGATTTGAAAGTTTGCTCAGACACCGGATGACTACCATATGCAATTTCATCCCGCTCCGCCCGGTTATCTTGTCCCAGAGGGTTCATACCTTGGAGGAAATCGTCTTGGACAAGAACAACCCATGATCGAGACATACAAGTTGTTGGCAGTTGGTGAGATAGTCTAATATGCATATGACAATTACCCAGATCGTGATTGCCACAGGAACGCGGCAAGTCTAGGCATGCGACCTTTCATACCGCGGTGGAATCAAACTTGATTCTACTACAGTGCGCGAGACTTCCAACGCACCTCAGAACTCCAATCTCAAACCGCTGTGTAGAAAGACATCCTGAGCGAAAAACTTTGGGAGATCGAAGCATAAGTTATTCTGTACACGCCTTCTCCATCTCTGATACCATTTTCTGCTGCAGCTATGAAGGCTTTCCACTTTCCAAACTGTTTGATTAAGCGGTCAAGGTACTAAGCGTTACTCAGCATAGGCTATGAGCAGTGCCAGACGACGAAGACGACTGAGAGTCGTAACCCTGTGTGGAATGAATCCTTTGTCTTGTATGCATTTATCATGTAAACATTTCTGCTTTCTTTGATTCCGTTCGACTAAATGATCCATGTCTCCTTACAGCGATGCAAAGGAAGCGTCAGCAGTCGTTATCGTCTAGACATTCACCGCTTGCAAGTCAGATAAAATGATAGTCTATATCGCGTGTAGCCTTGAACAATGTTTTCAACCGGCTTTCGAAAGACTAGTACGTACAGTATTCCGGCTCTTTGGATGGTGAAAACGCGACCGCCTAGTTGATGTTTCACATCAATCAGGGAACATCAATGACGAACTTTTATCACCCGGGTCACCTACAAAGCCTCAAGGCGACTCAGTCGTCATATCTTGTGTTGCGTGTCCCAATTTCAGGCGCATCCCTCGGAGATCTTCTGGACCCCTCCGATTCGTAGCTCACCAGCTAGTCTCTTGCTACCACTGTTGTCAGGTGTCAGGTGGCCCCCGTTGAAGACCAGCGTGTACCTAAAGGTTTTATGCACAATGTCTCTGAGTCTTCAGCTATAGTTATTCCATCGGTCATTGGCACAGCGACAGATGTAATCAACACAGTTTCAACCATCACTTCATCCAATGTTATTGATAAAGTCATGGCATTTCTGAGTAGATGCGCACCGATCGGTGATGCGATGGCTGAGGTGTGTGGATAGATTTGTGCGGTGACTACAGATATAACTTTTAGCTTGGCTGCCGGTCCACCCGTATACCAATCTTCGATGAAATGAGTTGACTGCTACGCAAAAGATTGGCATTTTTGTCTTAAATTAATGGCAGCGACGATATCATATGGAGCCGAGGACCACCAAACCCACGGGTGCATGGAAGACAGGCGCGTGCAATATTTCCAGATATAGAGGCCTGGACGCACCGTCTTTCTCCAAAGTATTGGCTCAACGGACACCTCGGTACAGGGAAAACGAACATCACTCACACGCTCTGAAGCATTTATATGCGGAGAAGCTTGGAGCCAGCTTCTGCTGCTCTCACTCAGGATTAACTGATGCACCCCGCATCATTCCTACGGTCGCCACAATACTTACTCGATCTAGCCCCTCAAGATCCTATCGACAATCAATGACGTTTTCTCGGACAAACTTGATGTCTCCGATATCAATGCTCTTTCCGAGCAATTCAGCACCCTTGTTGTCAATCCTGTCAAGCACGCTACTGCAAACGAACACGGGATTTATTATATCATCGTCATAGATGCCATGGTTCCCGAAGCTGAACATTCGTCCATGGTCCATGGATGAATGTTCGGCTTCGGGGATCATTGAAATACCGATCGAGATTATCTTCAATGGCGTGTCCGATACTCCTCTCAAAGTCTTCACTACCAGCCGACCCGAGACCTGGATTAAAAGCATCTTTCGCCCTCATCTTGCTCATTTACCCTATATGGCGACCTTTATTTTAAACATTTCTGCAGGAAGCCACACAGGATGTTGTACGAAACGATAACCTCACATATCCCCAAAATTTCTTGTCCGAAATTGCCGCGAGGTATTTATCCTCACCAGGCTTGCCTCAGTGGCCTGCCGCGCATGATTGTAAATTTCATCTCCGTCTATCCGCTGATATATTCATCTTTGCTGAGACGGCCGTTCGATATATCGGTGCGATGAACGAAGATAATAGGTCTGCATTGTCACCGCACCAAGACGCCACAAGACACAACGTGTCCCATCAGGTGAGAATGCAACAAATGATTCCTATGACTCTGCCACACCCACTACTACTCTAGGCACGTTACCCAACATTGTCGAATAGTGGTGCTATAGGAATCAATGCGAGGGCAGAGCCAATTGTATTGAGGCAGTAATGTTTTATGGGCTCAAATGACATTTGCAGGTAGTGGCAAGCATCATCCAATAGCAACGCAAAGTAATCATATATCTTGAAGTGGTTCTGGGAAATTGATGAGCCAAAACCCTTCTACCACATCGTTTGAGGCCGTGCACCTATGGCGTCATCAGCTAAGTCGCAGATATTACGCCGAAGAGACTTGTTCACCCACTGGAAACACTTGATGACGAATTTTTGGTGGGTATTAGAAGCATTTATGTTGTGCCTCACAAAACGCTTTAGATCGACAATAAACTCGCGAAATGAAGCGTGAAAGATGGTGATGGGGCTACTCTCGGTTACATGGATCACGAACTGTAATGACAACAAGGCGATTTGAACGTCACGTTTTTTTCGGATCCAGTAAGGATGCAATACCCGCCATGGACAGTGAATTTGACCGTAAACTACGATGGCTAGTACATCGACTCCGTTGGAGCTTCCGTTCCCAGCTGGTTGGGGGTAAGCCAGGTCTACAATATGTTGGTAGAGTAAGTCAATAGGTAGTATGGGGCGGCAATACAGTAGTAGAGCCGATTCGGCTGTTTCTGGAATACGAACACAAGGGAGATTGAGTGTACGCTTACGGGGCATTCAGGTAGAGTGTTTTGCTGCCTTCTCACTGCCTTCTCACCTGACGGGACACGCATCGTGTCAGGCTCGGATGATAGGTCTGTTCTAATTTGGAACGTGAGACCAGGGGAAGTAAAACATATATTCCACGGACATTCAAATTGGGTAGTGACACTTGCATATGCCACAACACTCCCCCTTAAGCCAGCCACAGTCCAATGGACTTGTACAAGTGCAGCAGTTATAGGGATAGAAATGCTTTAGTAAGCATATCAGCTGGCATATCTTGTTGGGGACTGATTATATATATTGGAATGTATTTAACACTGTTTAATTGAATATATTTTGAAGGAATTTCGTGTGATTCGGGGTTCTCGGTCAACTTACTATTGCGCGCGACGCGTAAATCTGCGTGTAGCGGAGTTTGAAATACTCCAAACCTTCAGGTAGGGGGAAATAAATGCTTTGGGGGTGTTCTAACAACTAGAACACAACAATAATAGGTATAAAATATACCTATTCTTCAATATATCAATGAGGGACTGATCCTGGTGCGATATCTGTGACTGGGAGGCTAGCAGAATAAAAGAGAGCATTATTTCTAGATATTGTCTCAGTGAAGGGATAGAACTAGAATTCCTTATTGTGTACTATCAAAATGTCATAGCTTTGTACAAATAAACTAATGTCAATCATTGGAAATAGAAATAGGGGTCAGGGGAAGAAGATTGATCCCCTGTCAGCTTGGTCATGATGAAAATGAATAGAAATGCCTTCCTATGATCTTGGATACTGTTGGGAATTTTTCTTGTGACTAAATAGCTAATAGAAATGTGGGGGACAAGTAATGGGCACTAGGCAATTGTAAATAAAAGTGGGGGGAATTAATTCTCCTATAAGTATTGGAAATTCAATAGAAAAATGATTACATATCCAAAGGATGTATATATGCGCCATTATTGGTTTAGAATATCAATATACATTTTGAAATGTTCGCTGTGAAGTTTCAGGCTGGGGGATGAAGAATTCAGTGTGCAGTGAATATTTTGGGAGCATGGGTAGGAGGAGGAGATGGTCTTTGGGGGACTTATTGGCTGTTTTTTATAACATATCTGAGGTAGGAGATAGATATGAGTTTTTGTTTGGAAATGTCTCAAATGAAATAATATCAAATATTGATCTGCTAATTTTTGTGCATGAAATAGATCATTTTTGATACTAATATTTGTGATTTGTTATTGCAGTAAATGGTGACTGATTTGTGAATGCTGTGAGGAACATTCAGATCTAGAGTGCTTCCCTTGCCACATGACTGGCAGCAATATACCCAGTCTCTGTAGTAGATAAGGTGAAAGTTGAATGTCTCTTTGGGTCAGGTAGAATGACTGTTGGTGGTTTGCTGGCCTTATTGTTTCTCTCTAGTAAATTGTTTTAGTGTAGTGATATAAATTCCATTGTATAGATTGGGACTGCATTAGTCCTGCAAATTCCATTTGTATGGGATCAAAAGGTTTGGTCTGGCAAGTGTGTGAGGTTTTGAATAACCAGTATATTAATTTTCCAAGTAAGCACCCCTGGCATATTGTGCATGCTTTTTTATAAAATGTGATTTAAAATAATAGCAGTGATTCTATCTATGAATTGTAGATATTAAAACTATACTATGGACAGGGTAAATATTTTATTTTAAGATGTTTTGGTATTTTTGGCACTTTAGCACTGGTACCAAGAACCAAGTCCTACTTTTCAGTAGGATTGACTCAACTTGTAGTGACAAGCACAATGAAAATTGTGTGAAAAAGATGGTCAGAAAATCTGTGATAGTAACTGCAATATATCTGTAAATGTTCTGAGCTCAAACAACAAGCTAGACAGTTCCTTTCCTAATCAGGTAACAATGAAGGCACTTAGTAAAAAGTGAGTATAGTAGATGTGAAGCCTTCATCCCCACCAGAATTCATAGAAGGAGAAGAATACTATGTAGTAGAGAAAACACTGGACAGCAAGATGATCCAGGACAGACTACATTTTTTGGCCAAATGGGAAGGAAATGGACATAAAGAAAACACTTGGGTCCCAGAACACAATGTTTCCACCCCCAATCTCATCCATGACTTCTACCACTGTTATCCTGGTGTTCCATGTTGAATCTGTTCATTAGCCTTCAAGTTACTCCGCCACCATGCTTTGAGAGCACAGCACCTAAGAAGGGGGTGATATAAGGGGACCATGTTAGATCCCAGATCACCTCTAACAAATCTCCACCTTAGCGCCCTTAGTCATCCACCTCTGCATCCCCTTCAGGTCACACTTGACCCTCTATCACACTCTGCACCTTGGACACCCTCCACACTCTCCATGTGACCTCTGTACACTCCATACTCCATCCCTGTCATTCTCACCATGTCATCAATCCAACACACAGACCTCCACATCACACACATGGACCTCCATGTTACCCCTTCTATTATCTTCTATGTTATGTTCCATAGTTCCATATGACCTCATCTCTCATTTAGCACCCCTGAATTCTAATATAGTTACTCTTCCACATTTGGATGACCCTGCTCCATATTAATCCCACACTCTGAATGTATTTAAACCTCCATGTATTTGTAGCTAGTTCTCTAGTTCAAATATCAATTTAGTCTCCTCCTAGTTACCTCCATAAACTCACTCTGCAGCTCCACTCTGACATCTCTATAAATACAAGGACAAGACAATGTAATAGGGTGCAACACATAAGTTGAAGCTGAGTCCTCTCAACTCTGTACCCAGGTTCAACTTCAACAGCTCGACCACTCCAGAGAACCTCTGGACAAGATGTCTTTGACTCTGGACTTAACAGTATATCCAAACTCTCACTCTTTGTCATCTATGAAATATAACACTTGAAGCAATATACATGCTGGTACCCTTGGAATCATTTCAGAAGCATCTATATGCTGTGTATCTAATGTCCCAGCTATGCTCCTGAGTACTCACTTGCTCCTAACCCCACTTGACTTTGAAAAACCCTGCACAAGTGCCCAATCTGGACATGCCTGATTCTCCTAACACACCCTCTGATCACAACCCCCCTCAGTTCCCATCCAACCCTTTTCTGACTCTGAATCCTCCAAGAGCACTGTCATCAAACTTGAATGATGTATCCAACCTTGCTGAGGCCATTGCCATGTTAGCTCACGATTTGTCATCACCAAAGAAGTCATCTCCCCAGACCAAGGGTCTAAGAACCAGACACCTTCAATGGCTCTGACAGTCATAAACTCCAGCTAATTTTGGTCCAATGTAATCTAAAATTTTTGTGACTGTCCTGACACCTTTTCATCCAACAGTGCAAAAGTCACTTATGTGCTATCCTATCTGAAAGGAACCATGTTAGACTGGTTTGAACCTGCCCTTTCCTCTGATGTCAACCCCTCCTTGATAGACGATTACTCAGAATTCATATCCAAGTTGAAGGACAGCTTTAGACCCCATGATCCCATTGGTGAAGCAGAAGCTGACCTCAAAACCCTCCACATGTGTGACAACCAATGAGTCACCAAGTACCTGGTCAAGTTCAACCACCTCACTGCATGCATCCATTGGGGAGACACCACACTCTGCTGCCAGTTCTACAATGGACTTCCAGCAATAATCAAGGATGAAGTAGCTCATGTTGGTAAACCCAGCATGTTGCACAAACTTTGATCCCTCACCCATTCTATTGATGCCCACTACTGGGAACAATGCTCTGAAGTCACTCAAGAGAACGACTCAAACAAAACCTCAGACTGCTACCAAGACAAGGGGAAAACCCCCACCATACCATCAACAAATTCCAATGACAACAGGAAGATGTCAAACAACAACAACAATGGCAACAAGTCCAACAACTCTGCCTCCAACAACAATACCTCAAATACCCCCAAGAAGACCTTGGACCTAGCATCAAAACTAGGCAAAGATGGTAAACTGACCCAGCAGGAATGACAATGCCACTTTGAGCAGAACCTCTGTCTCTTCTATGGTAGAACAGGTCATGTAGCAAAGGAATGGCCTCCTCCACTGAAAAAGGATGAGCTGCTTCCATGACAAATAGCAAATTGTCTGAAAAAAAGAACTCTGACACCAAGACAGCCTTGGATTCAAAAAACACCTAAGCAGCCCACTGACTCTGGCACTAGCTGAGGGCTGCATTGATCCCCATGATGCAATAATAAAATTACATCTCAATATGTCTGCTCTTTCCAGTCTTGACTCAGGATCAACTCACTGTTTCCTAGATTCTGTTTTTGCATCTAATCACCAGCTCCATACCTACAACATCAATCCTATTCCACTTTACTTGTTCAATGGATCAACCAATTCAGTCATCTGCAAGGCAATCAACCTCCCAGTTTGCTTCCCTAAAGGGGAGGAACAGTCCATTACATTTTTTGTAACTCCACTGGACTCCAGCTATTCTGCAGTTCTTGGACACAACTGGCTCACCCACTACAATCCGTTGACTGACTGGGCTTTGGGAAGTATTACATTCAGTTCTCCATCTCCAGCTGAGTCTATGGTATCACCTGAGCCAGCAACATCAGTTCTGCACTCATCCAACCCTCCAACTCTGACTCCACTCATTGTACCCAAAATCACCTTGGTAAACACAGCAGCATTTGCCTGCATTTCCAAAATGGATGGTATGCAAACCTTCCTACTACTGATCTCAGCATTTGACAAGTTAGACTCAAATGATGCTCTGGTTGACATGACTGGCATCCCAGATGAATACCACAATTTCATGGATGTCTTCAGTAAGGCCAAAGCCAATACAGTGGCTCTGCACAGGCCATACAACCTCAAGATTGAACTCAAAGATGGAACATCTCCTCCCTTTGGTCTAATCCATTCCCTCTCTCAGAGTGAACCAAAAACACTTTGAGACTTTCTAGATGAACATGTTCCATGGGCTTCATCTGCCCTTTCAGGTCCCCTGGAGGAGCTCTGGTCTTATTCACCTGTAAAAAGGATGGCTCTCTTCAACTCTGCATTGATTTTTGAGGGCTCAACAAAATTATGAAGAAGGACTGCTATTCAATCCCAAGAGTAACTGATCTCCTTGACAGTCCTTGCAAGGCTCAGATATTCACCAAATTAACCTCCGACACACCTATCACCTCATTTGAATCTGTGAAGGTGATGAATGGAAAACAGCCTTTAGAACCAGATATGGATTGTTTGAGTGGTGTATGATGCCCTTCAGACTCACCAACTCCCCTGCAGCATTTCAACACTTCATGAATGAAATTTTCTCTGACCTCCTTGACATCTCAGTCCTCATTTACTTGAACAACATCCTCATATACTCTGATGACCTAGACCAGCATAGAGGACCTGTTTGAGACATACTCCAGCAACTCCAGTTGAACCACCTGTATGCACATGCAGACAAGCGCTTCTTCCATGTCAATACTGTCAAATACCTCAGATACATCCTCTCACCTAACAGTTTTACCATGGTTGATGTCAAGGTCAAAGTCATCCAGGAATGGCCTGAACCACAAAAAGTCAAAGATATGCAGTCCTTCCTTGGATTTGCAAACTTCTACCACTGTTTCATATTCAATTACTCTGATCTTACTGTTCCACTAACCCATTTGACCCACAAGGACACTCCATGGGTTTTAACTGGAGTTCTTTCAAAACCTTGAAAAAGGCCTTCACAACTGCTCCTGTTCTCACCCACTGGATCCCTGGGTCCCCACTCATTGTCAAAACTGACACCTCCAATTATGCACTTGCTGCTATACTGTCAACAATATCTCCAGAAGACAACAACATCCACCCAATCACCTTCCACTCTTGGACCTTCACCCCTCCAGAACTAAACTATGACATCCACAACAAAGAACTGCTAGCAATTTTAAAAGCATTCAAATGCTGGTGATACTACCTTGAAGGCTCCTCAGAAGCAATTGACATTGTTACAGACCACAAAAACCTGGAATATTTTTCCACAACCAAACTCCTCACTCAACATCAAGTCTAATGGTCAGAATACCTTTCTCAATTTAACTTCATTATCCATTTTTGTCCTGGCTGACTTGGAGCCAAACCTGATGCTCTGACAAAATGATGGAATGTCTACCCTAAAGAGGGAAGAAGTGACTATGTGACCATCAACCCACACAACTTACATCCAGTTTGTACCTCTAAATAACTCATCTCCTCACTCCACATAACATCCTTGTGCTTCCCAGTCCTCCATGCCATTATGGTCATAGACATCAACAAGTTGCACCTGGACATCAAACATTCTCTCTGATCTGACCTTGTTGCATCCACCTACCTTGACAATCCCACAGGATGTTGGTCCATAGACCCCAAAGGACTCCTACTCTTGAAAAAACACATTTACAATCCTGATGTTGATAGCCTTTGACTCCAGGTACTGCAAGACAAGCATAATCACCCTATATCAGGACATTTCAGACAGAACTGCATGCTTGAACTCATCCATAGAAATTAGATTTGGCCTGAGCTCCGCACCTCCATTAAGTCCTATATTAAGTCTTGTACTACTTCCATGCACTCTAAATCACAGAGACACTGCCCCTACAGACTACTCAAGCAACTCCCTATCCCTGAACATCCCTGGAACTCCATCTCCATGGATTTTACTGAAAAACTTCTGCCATCCTCCAGATATGACACCATCCTCATCATCATTGACAGACTCACCAAGCAAACCATCTTCATCCCCACCATCAATACAATCAATGCTCCAGTACTTGCAAAGCTCTTTGTACTCCACATGTTCTCCAAGCAGGGAGTTCCATCCCATGTCACCTCAGACCATGGCACAGAGTTTGCATCATCCTTCTTTTGATCCCTTGGAAAGGCTCTCAGCATGAAGCTCCACTTCACCTCCAGATACCACCCTGAGAGTGATGGACAAACTGAACAAATGAATCAAACACTACCTTTGAGTCTATTGCAACTATCAACAGGACAATTGGTCAGACCTCCTTCCAATCGCAGAATTCACATATAACAATGCTCCAAATGCCACCACTAGCATCTCACCCTTCTTTGCTAACAAGGGTTATCACCCCAACAGCACTGTACACCCTGAATGAGACCTCGCCTCCTCAAGAGCACAAGACTTTGCAGTAGACTTAGATGAACTCCATCAAGAACTCTGTACAACCATCTCTGAAGCTCAACAATGATACTCAGCATCTGTGGACTGTCACCAGACTCCACCTCCAGAGTTCAAGATTGGTGACAAAGTCTTTGTTAAATCTGATAACATCTGCACTATGAGACCTTCTAAGAAATTAGCTGAAAAGTATCTAGGTCCCTTTGAGATCATTGCTCAAGTTGGCTCCATCTCCTTCACCCTCCACCTTCCAGACAACATGCATGCTATACACCCTGTCTTCCATGTCTCTATGCTGGAACCATCCACTCCCAATGATTTTCCCAATCAAGTCACTCCACCCCATCATCATTATTGATAGTGAACCTGAATAAGAAATCTCTGAAGTCCTCAACTCCAAGGTCAACAGACACTGCACCTGTCCACTACTATACTTGGTCAGGTGGTCTGGATATGAGGGCACTGAGGACAAAACCTCCTGGCTCCCCACATCTGAACTTAGCAATGCATCTGAAGTCATCTCAGACTTTCACAAGTCCTACCCTAACAAACCAGGACCTTGGTCACTCACTCAGCAAAGGACTTAGGAATTTTATGTCTCTCAAAAAATAATATAATTCAGGTACATTATTAGTCCCCCTGCTGGGTAAAGTACTCTATCCCTGGGTCCCTCTCTGAACCTTCTGGCTCTCTGAACAGCTGATCCATGTCCACTCCTTTCCCCTTGTCTGCCTCCTCTGGCTCCAGCTCTGGATCTTTCTCTGCACCCCTCCCAGACTCCTCTGCAACTTCTCCTCTTTGCAGTCATTCATTCATGCTGCTCTGTGGCCATCCAGGTCACACCCACGGCCAATATCTGCGTCAACAGACCCATCTCCATCATCCAGGTGTCTAGCCTAGGTCTTAATGCCACCTCCACTCTCTGCCTCTTGGGCCATAGACCCTCTGGCCCCTCTGAGTCCACCTGCACCCTCCACTTTCCCCTTGAAGTTCTAGAACTCCCTGCTCTGGGAGTCTCCTCCACATCCCCCACCACCTGTGTACCCCCCAGATCCACAACTGCCTCTGGCCACAGAGCACACTTGGTCTTGCATTCCACACAGTGGTAGCATGAAGTGCCTTTGCCTGCTGATGGCCACTGACACCCATCCCCACACCTCTGGCAGCTCTTGCAGGCCATCTGGACCTCCTGTTCCAACACCTGGTAGGCATCAATATCATTTAAGATATATGACAGATGCATGGCCTCAAAAGGTCTGAGACCCACCTGCCTACTGACATCCCATGCATTCCACACCTGGTAATTCAACCAAGCATTCTGGGCACTGTGCATGGTCAAGGCTTACTGCTTCTTGCACCATTTTTCATTGTCCCAGCCAATTTGCTCTTGCTGGTTCCTCCTCTCTGCCTCTTTGGCATCACAGAGTACACATGCTTGGAGCTCCTCCAGTGATAGCACCTCCATGGCCACTTGTTCTCTGGTCACCTCATCCTCCTCTGCTTTAGGCACATTTTCTCTTCTTGCTCCTTGTGCTCTTTTTCAAGGTGCTCCTTCTGCTCCACCTCTTCCTTCTCCTTCTGCTCCACCTCTTCCTTC
>QFEC01014252.1:0-16000 GCA_003316585.1 Gomphus bonarii | reverse complement strand
AAGCTGAACCACCCAAACTAAGTGCATGTGTGCATGCACTTAACAGGTGATTATGTTAATCCATTGCTGGAAGAAGAAATATATATGCAGCAACCTGAAGGTTTCAATGATGGATCTGGCCACATATTGAAATTAAAGCAGGTTCTCTATTGACTGAAACAAGCTGGATAGGCTTGGTACCAACATTTCTAAACTGCACTATTGAGTTTTGGTTTCATTCAAAGTTTAGCTGATAAATGTGTTTACATGCAGATCAATGGATCTAATATGGAAGTCATTTCCACATATGCAGATGATCTAGGACTCTTCTCAATAGTCAAAAGGGGGTGGAATGAACCAAAGAAGAATTAAATGGCAAATTAAATTTGACAGATTTAGGAAAGATGAAGAAAATACTAAGGATAAAGGTAGAGAGGAACAGGTAGGAAGGAACACTCAAGATCTTTCAAGGTCACTACATTGACACACTACTCACTCGTTTCCACATGCAGGATGCCAACCCCATATAAACACCTCTCAATAAAAATGTAAAACTATCTACAATGGAACAGCAGAATAACTTGATGGAAAGCACTTGGTACTTGACCTGATATAGCTTTTGCTGTCCAACATCTTAGTCAATTCACTATGTCATATAGCCCAGGACACTGGACAGTGATCAAACATGTACTCAGTTATATTAAGGGAACCCATGATGACAGTATCACATATAAATGGGATTCCAGGTTGAACCTAGAGTTATTTACAGATGCCAACTGTGTGAACAGGGTCAATGCATTATCTATAGGTGGCCACATGGCCATGCTTGGTGATGGAACAATTGCCTGGAGCTTGAAAAAGCAGAGGATGGTTGCATTTTCAACTACAGAGGCAGAATATATTGCATTAACTGAAGGTGGAAAATGTTGGAAAATAAACATTGAGCAATATCACCTTATTTCTTCTCGGTTGCCAATATGAGTCTATTCTCTGCCATGTTGAACATATGGATGGCCTTATTAACTACCCACATGAGTCAAGGTGAACACATGAGATTCTTAACAACCCTAACGTGTCACTGCAGTCAACTGAAGCACCTGAGTGGAATCAAACCTTCATGCAGGAAAACCCTCTGGGGGCATCTTGGGACAGGCCACAACTGTAAGGGCAACCCCTGTTGCACTTACAGAGCATCACACAGTGCTAGCAAGGGGGGAATCCTAAGAGGAAAGCTTAGGATCCCTTGCTAGTGAGCCATTAGATCTATATACCACTGGTCCGTGCTCTGCTTCCTCAGCATACCTTACCCCTCTTTTGGGCCCAAAGGTATGCATACCTGTCTATAAATACCGAGCATCTTGGGAGCCAGTCTGCCGGGACAAGAACTGAGGCTCCCCTTCAACCTAAGTGTCTTGGCCTTGGGTCAAGTGGGTCTCTTCCCAGCCCTCCTCGGTCATCGGCTTCTAGCTTGGAAACTTCATGGGTAAGTGCCGAGCTGTTTCTCGGGCCCAAGGGAGCCGAAGGTTCGGAAGGTCCTGCCAAAGACCTCGGGTCACTCGGTCCATTCCGGGCCAAGCTGTGTTCGTTTCAGCTCGGGGCTTGAACTTGAAATGGGTTGTCCCCTGACAACAATTCATTCCACATCCCAAATATTATGAGACTTTACATGATGATTTATATGTATGTTTCTATGAATTTCCATCACCTTCCCACAATGACACACTTGCTACCTCATTTATCCTTACCATGTTATCACATGTAGTCCCTACCCCTCATGTTCACCATATTTCACATGATACATCCACCCCCTCACTCCTATAGCTCTGTAGTATATAAGTAGAGACTTTACCATGAATTAAATCAGCTTTTAAGCCCACACTTCGAGTTTTAAGTGATTTTGCTAATATTTCTTAAGTCCAAATTCTTTCCCTGCATTTTATTCATTGCAGCAGTCTTATTTGTAGTAGCTATTATAAATAAGAGAGAATTGAAATTTATATAGTTAAAATACCAGTAAACACATAAAAAATACCTAGACAGAGAACACAGGTACTTTTAGTTAGTATATGCATGCAAGACTGATCAATGGTCTGAAGGATCTCCAAAAGAAAGTGAAGCTTTCTGTTCATTTCTTATTATTCTACACTAGTTTACATTTTAGATGACTATGGGGATTTGCTCCCAGGGTGATAGGTGCCCAGGTGGCTAAGGAATGGAAGGAATGGAATGAAGATAGGGAGTCAGCCCAGAGTCATGGAGAAAGTGGAGTTAACAGGAATCCAAGAGAAATGGAGATAAAAAGAGATGGATAAGGTCCAGACTGAATCAAAGCAAGGGAATAAGGAAAGGAAGTGCATATATGCACTCACTGGGGCCATCTGCTTTATTGGGTGTGTAGTACAGGATAACTGAAGGAAAACTAAGAATAACAAGAAAAAAGAAACAGCAAGTATTTTCACACATCTTTGATCAAAAAGCAGACAGTATATATGTGGCACAGTGATACATATAGTACAGAGTGCCATTGCCCCTGTCCTGAAGTAGTTTTATTTCCTATTTCTCTCATACCATCATCAGAACTGCAACACTGTACATATACTATAGTCTAGATACACAAAAAACTAGTTCTTCATGCTACAAAGCCTGACCGCTCCTGGTCTTACCTGGCACTTTGCAAACTTTCCAGTCAGAATTACCAACCAAGGCTCATTGTTCAAGACTTGAAAATATTCAAAAAGTTTTTTGTTACTATTCAGATGTTGCTCACAATTTTCTGAGCACAGAGACAGGCTCCCTATTATTCTATCAAATATATAAGTTGTTCAGAATACCAGGCCAACCCCTCAGTACCAGCACTAAAGGGCCAGTTCAGTATACACAGAGTTTAGACCACCCACATCATTCCAGAGTATTCCACACACATCAGAACATTAGATACTATTCATTAGATAGTTATATTATCTACAGAACAGCTTCCAGACTCTTAATTACAGTAGCCACTTAATTGCTTAATCCTAACACAAAACAATTGATTTGGCTTAGAATGTTACTACAGGATCTAGGACTACACCAAACCCAACCAATATCCATTTGATTTAATAACCTCAGTGCTATAACACTTTCCCATGATGCTAGATATCACACCAGAACAAAACACATCAATATCACCTATCATTTCATTCGTGAATAGGTGACCTCTAATAAGATAACACTCACTTACATCAGATTGAAGGAGAATCTAGTGGATCTAATGACTAAGGCATTGGACTTACATCAGCATCAACATTTATGTATAGGATTAGGTTTTTGGAAATGACCCAAATTGAGGGGGAGCGTTGGGATAACCGGCAATACAGTCATAGGTATGGTGGGTACAACTGGAGAGCCCAGTGACATGACCCTGGATATCTCAGGTAAAGGTGAGTGTGGGAGAGATTGGTGACATCAGAACACAGCTAGGAGGATTAGGAGCTGAGGATCATGAGTAGAGAGATCTATTATGGTAACAAGGTTTTATGTATTTAAAACATGAGATCTAATGTATAGACAGTAGTTCTTGTATTATCTAGCCTCTCAATCTACTGTATATTCTTCCCACAGTTAAATTCCCTAGGCTTGTAATATGTAATAATCTGATAAGAGGAGAGAGATACCATTTGCCTTATCAGTAGAAGAAATAGCTTTTGTAGAAAAAGAATCAGACAGAAGTAGAATGTGACTAGTGAACCTTTTTGTGACAAAAGGTAACAAGCCACATGATTTTTCACAATTTCTTATTATAGTCATTATATATTATAAAATAAAGAAAGTCAGGTAGTGGGTTAAAAGATAGTCCTAAGGAATAACTGTTTTAAAATAATTGTTATATCATCAGATAATCAACTAAATCGCTTAATATATTACTTGTTTTTAATATATATTAGGATCTCACTAGGAAGATCCCTGCTTGTTTAGTCATCCTAATTAAGTAACCTTTTTGTCTTATTGAGTAATCCTGCTCAGCCTATTTGTTGTATTTAGGAGCAGAGGCTAGACCTTGTTCGTATCATTTGTTTTATTCTGTTAACTTCTCCACTCATGATGCTTTTCCTCATTTAGTAATTTCTGTTGAACCTTGTAACAATGTTTGCAACACAGCTTCACTCAACCTTGTTCTGACTCACCCATATTTCACCTTACCTTTGTTTTAATTCCCATTCTGGGAATCCCTTTATTCTTTTGATTTGAAATCACTCTGACTATTTGAAATACTAATCTAGTATATGATGTGTATGTAGATTAGTAGCTCAGAAGTCAGAAAATCAACTAAGATCTCCCCCAAGCTTCTGTCAAACCTCACCCCTCAAAAATTAGGGATACAATGAGATCTAGATGGAACAGTACATACACTAAAGCAAAGCCCTACTCCAAACCTCACTAAAGTTACAACCTTGCTGAGCTTATGCAGAATCTCACTGGAAGCAAGCAATCATAACAATATGTTCTAGTTTACATGAAAGTATTTTCAGGATGTTAAATAATTTATCCTAAATGATATCACACATATAGCCAAAAATTGAACTATTGGGACAGTTTTTTGAGACACCATATATTAAATACTAGCTACTCTACTGTATACAAATAACTAGCCAGTAATTCAAACATCATTGAGTTCTACTGACACCAATTTCAAGACTTTACCTATTTCGTTCAATTTATCCCCCACTTGTACAGCGAATCCCTTCATCGCAAATCAAGCCAAACTCCTGGGTCCAGCATCACATAGTCCCACCACCTTATCAATACAGCGCAAGATTAGGAGGCTCGCGCATTGGAATTAAATCCTATCAATATACAAGAAATATTTTAACCATATTAAATATCATCATCCGGTCTAACGGACATGTACATTCATAATTATATGAACGGCATATTATCTTTACTTGTGATTGCAATTGTTTTTAATTTCAACTTCTATTTAATACCAATATTGTACATATGAATTTTGCAAGTATCATACGTTCATAGGTCGCCTGGACGACACAGCCTAACTATGACCTTGGACAGGCCTGGATGCTGATATTGTGGCTCGCGCTTTTAATAATGTATGCGAGCAATCAGGATCGGATTGATGAAGTGATATAAGTACAAGGTGCACGATCCCAATCTTGATTTCTGTAGAAACCAGTCACAAAATCTTTCTCGCCACAAACACCATGAGGTTTATGTGAACATAATTCGGAGTCCAAGCTAGACAGATCATTTGAGTCGTACACCATTCGATAAACTGAAACACGAACAAAGTTTGAATTCCAAGAAGGCTGCGAGCGAGTGGATCAGGCGAGAGTGCGGGAACCGCCAGGAAGGCCACGAGTGATGTGATGGTAATGCGTTGGATCATCGGCGGTGGGGAGTATCGCCCCTGGAAGCAACGTAAGTGGTGTGGCAATAACCACCACTTCGAGTGAGGGTAATTTATGTAGTTCCGCAGTGGTACCATCCCACTAAAGTTATCCGTGAGGCAATGGTTGGTATTTGAACACATCGGACAAGCTGAACAGGAACGACACTGACCTTCAGAATACGCCAGGAAAGGTGTTTGGTAAGTCGCGGCACTACATAGTCCGGATGCAAAGATGCCTGGTCATCTTGGCGGTTCAAAATGGCTCTATTGAGGTGCACAAAGCCAATAATTTCGACATCTGGTTGGTTCTGGCAGTTTGCGCATAGCTCTGGGGAGCTATTGACGAACGCATCGAAGGAACCAACAAATGTTGGACTCGCAAACCAGTCCTTGGAGTTCTCAGGGACACTCCCGAGGAAAAGGAGTACTGAGAAGCTGCCTCCAAGTTCAAACTGTTTGGTGCGAATGCGTGCAGTCCACTCTTGAATAGAATTTGCCGCCTGAGACGGCTGAGCGCTCGGCGCACTTGTAGGGGGGCTGACTGGCCCGGGCTCAAAGGTACCACCCCCATAGAGCTTCGTCACTATCTGGGCAACATCGGACGGGGATGGTTCCCCTACAAGCTCGGGATAAGTGTAGTTGAACGTGGTGGCCTCTGTTGTCCCTATGGACTTCCAATAAGTCGATTGAGAGTTCCAGAAAGGAGTGAGATCTACCAAATCAGAGAAGAGTCAGTTTCGTGGATGGGTGCGAGGCAATAATGCTACGGACCCTTGTTCGTGTCTGGCTCTGGAACCCATACGCGGTGGATGTAGCTCCAGAGTGACAACAAGCGATCGACTTGAGTATGGTGTAAGAAAAAAATGGGGTCGAAAGCTAATTTCAAACATTAAAGCGATGTTTCAGTACAAGCACATTGGTGAGAACCAGACTCACCAGCAACATCGATTACGCCCATGTGACCGTTCGGACCACCTACGAAAACATGAAGAGTGTTATGGATGCCTTCCAAGCTGTTCGTGTGTTTCGATTGGTCGCCTGGGCCGGCAGCAGCTGTGTTGCTAAAGTGAGCCCAGTCTGTGATTAAGAACATCTTGTAGGTGCGATATTTGATTGGGTCATCACTCGTGCTGAGCTGGAGCAGACCTCTGTGATGACCAGAAAGAGAAATAATTCAGTGGTTTCTCTTCAAGATATGAAATCCACATACTTCTTAAGAGCTTGGACATCTGAGTGTGGAACTTTATCAGTCGTTGGATATCTGAGAGTGTATTGCCAGGATTTGAATGGTTCTGAGAAACTGTTCGTCTCTCCTGCTCGGAATCTGTACTGGAAGAAAGGATTGTCCACTTCGACTTCCTGGCCATGGGGTGGAACAAGAATCTTGACTTTCTCCTGGGCGATAATCAGGTCAGGTGGGACGGGATTAATGGCCCAATCCCAATAAGGCTGGCGAAGTTTGGCAGCAGTAGATTTCCAGAGGTTGGTATCTACAGTGTACTTCTTGGCGGTCTCAACGGCATGAGAATGAAGTGTTTGCTGTACAAAAACATCAGGAACTTATTAGGGAAGGTTACTTAGAATATGTGAAACACCTCTAGGAGTGCGACATATGGCCTGTGCCACGGAGGAAATATGTTAGTGGCATGAGTGCAATAAGGGCCCGGCTGGCCGTCAGGGCCGACGGGAGCGGGAGATTGATCCCAAGAGACATATGGGAGGCCATGAATGCCACTAACGCTGAACCACGAGACTCGGGGATCTGCCGCTTCAGAGTACATGGCGGCTGAGAAACATCAAGGAGTTATGGGTCAGAATTACATCAATTAAGACAAGAACTACTCACTCAGTGCTTGTATGTACAAGGACAACTGCCTCTTATCCTTGATGAACTCGTTGATCTCGAAACGGAGAGCGACATCTCCGGAACTGCCAGTAATGACGATCCTATCTTGCGACATGATTTGTTAGAAGATTTAGGAGTAAAGAATCGCAATAGTGGGTAAATATTGCAATGCGGGGAGTATACCACGAGCGGGGTTTTTTTATATTGCTGGAGAGTAAGAAAGAATCACAAATTACGTCTAGTATCGGACGTTTCACCAAATCTGCCAAAGCATGTGGGCGCCCACCTGATCACAGGCTGATTTCATGTCAGGTTTAAATGAATTGGAATTCAAAGAATGGTATCAACTGAATGATGTGGAGTTGCTCCAAGTTTTGTAAATGTGAGAATTCGGAGCGGCGTCAAATAGACAGCCTGAAAAGATATCACAAAGGAGGGGTTTACGCTATTGGAGAGACTGGAAGAACCACAACCATACAAATTAAGTGAAGTTACTTTTTAACCTGAGGGGAATTGCCTTGCCACATCTGAGATATCCAATGAGTGGATTCCATATATTCAATACGGTGACGAACACCGCAGTGCCATATATTCCTTTGAGTCAAATTGAGGAGTCCCACCCAAGAGGCGCAACAGAGAAGGTCCCTTGAGGCGTACGAGGGGATTGTGCCGTGATATCCAGGGTCACATCAAAACTGGCTTGAGTCAGGACTTGTCATCTGTTCAAACCTTTCCTTGTCCATTTCTTAGAACCATCGTTCCTCCTTTTCACCTTCGGTGTCATGTATTACACTTCGTGTGGCGGATGCTGGGGATGTGGGGAGTTTTGACCACCGCTGGAGAACCGGCGGTGGGATCCTTACGCGGTAAGAGACCCAGATCTAAAGATGCAATCATCTATGAAGGGCGATAGGTTTATAACCATGCCACCTGCCATCACTGATGGCCGGGCATCTGTTCACGAAGTCGTCACTTCATTTCTCCATACTCTTCCTTTGAACATTGCGCCCCATATCCACTGTCTTTCTCTCGTTAATCCACTCAGGGCTTGGGGCAGGAATGTAATTACACCGTAGCTACAATGCACCATAATCGCCCAGCGCTTTAAGCACTTTAATTGATAATCTCTCTCTCTCTCCATTCGCCTGTGATTCATCAACGGAGTTTGCTGAGTTTCGTCGGAGAAGCGGAATTAGAAATACGTCACATTTCCGTTGGTTAATCATGATGCAAGCACGTGTCATGCAAATATGAACAGCGGCGTTTGGCACCACAAAGTCAACCTGTACCTATACTTAGCATAATAAAACTCTGGTCGGTGTATCATTCGAAGTGCAGGTTACCAATGTAGTACCCCGCACGCACCTAAGTGAGCACGCATGCGTACGCTGTCAACCCTTCGCCGTCGCTGTCAAACCTTCGCCGGCGTTGTCAACCCTTCGCCGTCGTTGTCAACCCTTCGCCGTCGCTGCCAACCCTTCGCCGTCGCCGTCCACCTCGCGCACCCGTATCCCTGCACTGTGTTGCCGCCGCTGTTATCACGTCGCCGCCGTCGCGCATCCTCTCACACTTGCACTGTGCACCAGAACACGCGAGCTCTGAGACACTCTGCCTACCAGTTTTCTTCGCTCGACCTCGTGCACCCCAGCCTTCCCTTTTAACCCTCCCGGGACCGGCTTCTCTTACTGGTTAGTGTATTATTTTCCCTTTTTTTTTTTTTTGGCCTATTTTGAATATTAATCATGAGTCTCGCTCGGCGGGACACGCTGCGCACCCCTCGAAAATGCGACGGGAAAAATCACGCACGGCGCAGGTACCCATTTTTGCGCACTTGCCCACCAACATGTCGCGCCTCCCTTTTTCAACACTGCCAGGACCGACGATGCCATATGCATCTAACTTTTCGTCTACGAGGACCGAACTGGGTAAGAACACGAACAGCTGAGTCACGCCTGTTGTTTTCGCCCTCCACGCAGCCCACTCCGCCCGCGTCTGCAATGCGTTGTCGCCGCTTCCACCACATCCTCTCGCACTTGCGCTGCACATCCACTCGCACACCTGCGTTTGCGCTGCTCGCCTGTTTTCTTTTCGCCGTCGCCGTCCGCACCCCAATGGTTGTTTTCGCCATCGCCTTGCAGACAGAGTTCACGGCTCGCACCCCGACGTGTCACGCGTCCTGCTGTGTCGACTGGTAGAGGTGGTTTGCGTGGAACCATGCTGGAACTGATGGCGCGATTCGATAAAGTCGAAGCCTTTCTCCTCGCTCTATGGATCAGCGAGTTATTATTTGTTTGTTTGTTTGTTTGTTATTCTCGTCACTAACTTGAAATCTAGCAGAAGTATCCGTGAATATACTAATCCCAGTTCTGCCATAGGTCATGACTGTGGTAGTGTTTGCTATCAAGCTATCAAACATTTAGCAATCCTGGCGCAGTGTTATACCCTTTCGACTTACGCATATGAACTCTCTTGCTGGTGAGTGTTCCGGATGACGGTTAGGACAGCTTATTTTTATATATTTCAAACATCTTTTGCACGAGGAGAGTTCATTCTTTTGATGTGAGTGTCAGATCCTTTTGTGCAAGATGATCACAGAGGATGCACCTGTAGTTGTCTATCTCAGCATGACTTTGTTCAAACTTTGCAACTTCTGCAGAGCCTATGATTTCAATATGTCAATGGAATTATGCTAAGTTGACCGACAGCTCTTTAGTATCAAACAAAGGTTACCCTCTTGCAAAGGTGGTAATTAGGCTGTCCTTTAATACCTGCCTACCACCATGGTAAAGCTGCTAAACTACCCCTATGATGGTAAAGTCACCTTGCTACCATTTTACCTGAAGGGTGGGGTGTAACTAGTTTATATAATAAAGGAGCTCTGGAGATGTATTTGGGTCTAATTTGGCAGAAAATAGTAGGTTTATGAGATTCTAACCAGCTACATCCTACCTCTTAGATATCAATGGAAGTATGTTGAGTTGATTGACTATTCTTTAGAATTAAACAAAGGCTAACTGTCTTGCAAAGGTAGTAATTAGGTTTGTTAGATCCTGTATCCCTGTTAAAGACTGTATTGCTATGCCTTTACTGAGACATGATCTTGGTTCAGTCCAATGAGCTGAGGTGGACATGGCTTGGCTTCAAGGTACTCTTGCATTGTGCCCTTCTGTCTGAATGCCACTGGATTTTGGAATGTAGTTTGGGAGAGGACTGAGGATGTTGGTACCAAATATGGATGTGGACTTAGGAATCAAAGTGTAGACAAATCTAATGTCATCTAGGACTTGATTTTCTGAACAGAACATACATACATGGTGATGCGCTACTCTTATACTAAGAAAATGCAGGAATGAATGTCCATGGTGTGGAGACAGGGTTGTGTAAGGAATGGAAACTAGAATATTAGAGATGTAAACTAAAATAAGTGAAATATAGGAGGTGGACATACATGCCTGTATGTATACCAAAGCACACTGAAGTGAACATGAATGAAGTGAAGTGAACAATGTAAGCAAAGGGGAGAGGTATAAAGCAAAGTGTGAAAGGAATGAATGTGATAAAGCGAATATACCAAAGCAAAGCCAAACATACATGTATGTCTTTAGTGAGTCTATGGCTTGTACATGATATGTGGGGACTTTGGTTGGTGTAACCAAGTGAACCAAGGCTCAGTAGGTTGTACTTTAACAATCCCCTCTGATAGATCTTGGATATCCTATATCGTAGCACCCTAGATTACCCACCTCCAATTCACATCTGAGATTCACTGAAGTCTCCCACAATCTTCCAAAGCCTCATCTCTCCTATATGCCCACACCAAACACCTCTCACATCCATCTCACCCCCTTGATCATCATCATTACATCACCTCCAATGTTATAAGAAAAGAGTTTATTTTATATAGTTAAAAAAGTACAAAAGTACAAAAAACACCTAGACACAGAACACAGGCCCATTTCAGTTATTATATGCATGTGAGATCAAGGCTCCCATTAATCTGAAGGATCTACAAAAGAAAGGGAAGCTCTCTGACTATTTTTCAATATCCTACAACAGTTTACATGTATAATGAACATGGGGATTTGCCCCTGGGTGGGGTAGGTGCCTGGGCAGCTAAGGGAGCAGAAAGATGTAATGGAGATAGGGAGTCAGGTCAGAGCTATAGAGACAGCAGAGTCAGTGAGAATCCATTATATGTGGAGATAGAAAGAGATGGATAAGGTCTGGGGTGGATTGAAACAAGGGAAAAAGGAAAATGAGTGCATATATACACTCACTGGGGCTGTTTGTCTCATTGGGTGTGTAGCATGCAACTCAGAGACAGGAGAACTAAAGGAAAGGAAATAATAATAAGAAAAAGGAAGAGAGTAGTTTTTTCACATCATTTTGATCAAAATCAGGTAGCATATACATGGATACCCTGATATGTATGGTATGGAGAGCTGTCAGCCCCATCCTGATGCAGTTTATTCCCTTTTTTACTCAGGCTTGTTAAGGTGCAGGTAGAAATAGATTTGGGTGGCTCAGGATACTCCTCCACCTGTTTGAGTATTTATGAACTACTTCTGTAATAAATCTGTTTTGTTCTTCTTGGAACAAGGCCGCTGGTGTCAGGGGATGACCCTTTTCAATCTCTGGTTCAACTCTGAGATCTCCTATTCAAACTCCGATCAATCCGTAATGTCTGTTACCTCCAAGATGTCCATCACATCCAAGATATCCATCACTCCATAAGAGGTAGGCTTGGGTAACTCTGTATGGGCACTTACAAAGGAATGCATGGACCACTTACATAAAGAGTATATATAGAGACTCCCTAGTGGTGGAATCCTTAGACTTTCCTCTGCTTAGCTCTGTGAGATACCTCTGGAATAACTAAGGGAGTTTCCCTTACAGCTGGAGTATATCCAGTCAATCTGACACTTTAGTACTGGTACCAGGTATTTGGATCTGACTTCTGAGAACACTGTAAATTCTATAGGAATTGAACTAGTAGTCTGAGATGCTCAAAACATAATGAGCAAATATATCTGAGTGATGAGAACCTATCTGGAGAATTTCCAGATCTCAAACAATAAGTCTGAATACTGGAGTAACTGTTTTGTGGTTGATGTAGCAGAGCACCTGTTTAGTCAAGGAGTAAACAGTTAATAGACAATTATTTGCTAGAGTACTACCTATGAAACTTGTAGTACTTATAGAAGAAATGGATATCTGACTAATAATGAAGAGAAAGAGGAAATAAAACTACATTTGGTCAAAAGTGATGGGTTTCCATGCTACATGAACTTAGGCAGTTGCATATAGGTTAGCCAGGCTATTGCAAATAGGGGGGATTATTGGAAATTCCCTTTGATCCTTCTCTCAGTTATTCTTCTCAGCCTGCACATGCTACACTATATTAATAGCACATGGTTCATGTTCTAAATTGGCTGATGGCTTTGGTGGTGGTATATATATGCCTGCCTACTCTCCTCCTTCATCCCTATCTGCTTTGGATCTTGTCTGTTCCCTTTATATACTATTTCCAATCCTTTTCTGCTCCATCTGATTCCTGTCATGGTCCTATATCTTCCCCTAACTCAATCCCATCTCTTCTGCTACTTTAGCTGCCAAGGTGCTAAAGTGCTGGGAACTGAGTCTCATGTCTAAAATACAAGTAAATACAATAGAACGATGGGGAATATAACTACAAGTGTGAATCTTTTTTGGATAATGTTTGGATAGTTATTTTCTTTAATGTCCTATGCATATAACTAGTGTTTTGTACTAGTTTACCTCTCTTTTTAGTTTTTATGTTGTTTTTGACTGTAACTAGATAACTAAATAATAATCCTTTCTGCCTTTTGTTTATAACAAGGCTAACATTAGAATTGAAATATTGTATAAATACTATAGTCCTAGATACACAAACACTAGTTCCTCACACTATATCACCTGATCACTCCTTATCTTACCCAGCACTTTGCTAAAAATAGATTTAGGAACACCTTCAGACTTGTCATTTGAGACCTGAATTTATTCAGAGAAGTTCTACTTACCATTCCAACATTGCTCACAAATTTCTGAGCACAGAGACAAGTTTCTTATTATTCTATTGAATTTATAAGTCGCTTAGAATACAAGGCCAACCCCTCAGTACCAGCACTAAAAGGCTGGTTCACTATGTCCAAATAGATTAGACCACCCACATCATCCCAGAGTATTCCATGTGATTAAGAGTTGGGAAGGGGTGGAGATTGGTTTGTAGATAGGGCAACTATCTACTGAATGATGTCTGATGGTTTGTTTCATGCATGATACTCTGGAACATTTGGATTGATCTAAACTACTTGTGTCTGCTAAAACAGCTTTTTAGTGCTGGTACCAAGTGAATAGCTTGGGGTTATGGTAAATCTGTAAATTTGACAGAAAAACAAATATATTGTCTATGTGCTCAAAACTTTGTGAGAAACTTCTTAATGTAACTGGAAACTTCTCTGAATAATTTCATGTCTCAAACAACAAGCCTTGGTTGGGAATCACAGCTGTAAGGTAAGTGAAGTACCAGTGAAGACAAGGAGCAATCAGGCTGTTATGGCATGAAGAACTAGGTTTATTGTCTATCTAGGCTATAGTACTTATGCATTGTTGCAATCCTAATGATGTGTGAGTGAAAGAAGAAATAAAACTGCTTTGGGACAGGGGCGGTGATACTCTATGCTATATATATCACTGTGCCATGTATATGTTGTCTACTTTTGATTGGAAATGTGTAAAAATGCTCAATACTTCTTTTTTCTTGTTATTTTTAGTTTCTCTTGAGTTCTCCTGTGTCTGAGTCATGTGCTGTGGTCCCAATGAGGCAGACAGCCCCAGTAGATGCATATATGTACTCTTTTTCTGTTTTCCCTTGCTTCTGATCAATCCAGACCTTATCCATTTATCTTGGATTCACACTGTCTCCACTTTCTCCATCACTCCATGCTGACTCCCTGTCTCCATTCCATTACTTCCACTCTTTAGCTGCCCAGGTGCCTATTACTCTGGGGGCAAATCCCTTTAGTTGTGAAACACCTAGAACTATGAAAAATGGATGAAATTTTTTTCTTTCTTATGTAGATCCTTTAGATAAATGAATAGCATTGTCTCACATGCATATACTAGGTGTAGGAATCTGTGTTCTTTGTCTAATTACTATTTTTGTGTTTCGTGCTATTTTGATTATATAAATGGTGGGAGTCTCTTGTTTATAACATTCCACACAGAATAAATCATCAGAAACAATCTATTAGATAGTTATCCTATTTAGCAAATTTTCCCCATCAAACCCCCTACTCTTAATTACATCCAACACATGGATCTCCACATCAGCACCTCAATCATTAATTGCATCACACCCCTGAACTGTCTAGTATGTTCCATTGTTCCATATGACATGCTCTCCCCATGTAGTAATTCTATAGTCCATTATATTATCTCTTCTGCATTCAGACTGCATTGTTCTGTTTAAATACAAGGGCCCCCACATGTATATATACCTCCTCACCTTTGTAGCTAGTTCACTAGTTTGGATATTGATTTAGTCTCCCTCTTGTAACCTCTGGACCTCTCTGTATTTCTCCTCTGAAATTAGGGACAGACAACTTATGAGGGTGAAACACATAAGTTGAAGCCAAGTCCCTTTGACTCCATACCCTCATGATCACCTCAGTTCAACTTCAACAGCTCAGACCTCATGAAAACAGCCTTGGACCTACATCTGACACTTTGGACTTAACAAGGTTACTCCCTAGTATTTGTCTACTACTATGGTAAAGACTAATCTACCCTTATAGTGGTGAAGCCATCTTACTAGCCTTCTCCTTAAAGGCCAGAATGTAGCTAATCTATTTCATAATGTTCCTTAGTGTTAAGAATGGGCTGAGGTGAGGTTCTTGCTGAAGTTTGCATGAGGTTGTAAGGTTCAGAATAGGGCTTAGCTTTGGCTTATGTGCTGTGCCATCTAGATCCCATAAGATCCCTGATTTCCAAGGGTGTTAAAGTACAATCTACTGAGCTTCAGTTCACTTGGTTGTACCAACCAAAGTCCCTACATCATGTACAAACCATATACTCAAGACATACATGTATGTTTGGCTCTGCTTTGGTACATTTGCTTCACCATATTTGTTCCTTTCACACTTCACTTCATTCCTCTCCCCTTCACTTACATCATTTGCTTTGGTATGCTTCAGTATACATACAGGCATGTATGCCCACCTCCTATGTTCTCACTTATTTTAGTTTACATTCCTTGTATTCTAGTTTCCATTTCATACACAACCCTGTCTCCATACCATGGTCATTCATCCTCGGATTTCCTTAGTATAAGAGTAGCCCATCACTCTGTATGTAGGCTCCATTCAGAAAATAAAGTCCTAGATGACATTAGATTTGTCTATGCTCCTGTTCCTAAGTCCATGTCCATATTCAGTACTGACGTCCTCAGTCTCCTCCCAAACTACATTCCAAATTCCAGTGGCACTCAGACAGAAGGGTGCAATACAAGAGTACATTGAAGCCAAGCTACATCTGCCTCAGCTCATTGGACCAAACTGAGATCATGTCCCATTAAAGGTGTAGCAATACAGTCCTTAATGTAATTAAGAGTTGTGGAATGGTGAGGGGGTTTCTGTGCGAAGATATAAAGTATATCTTTTGGTTGAGATATTTCTCTGTGGGTGTATGCTAGTTCTATAATGTGTAATCGTCAGATAGCTTCTCTTCAGTGTAAAGCGGCACTTTAACGCTCGTTCCGGGAATTCGGCTCA
>QFEC01014193.1:0-20898 GCA_003316585.1 Gomphus bonarii | reverse complement strand
CTCAGTCTTGAGCTGGTCAATACACTGACAAGTATCATTGCTCATTTCCCTTTTCCGCTCCCAAGTATTGAAGCTCTTGTTGTTGCTGACAGGAGCCCAGCTCAAGTTTGAGCTCTGGATGGACCACAAGAACTTGGAGTACTTTCAGATGTCAAAGAAGCTCAACTGAAGGCAAGTGAGGTAGTCCCTCTACTTGTCTCAGTTTGACTTTGTGCTCCACCACCAGCTGGGCCAAAGCATAGGCAAGATGGATGCACTCTCAAGGAGGTTAGACCATGGAACTGGGGTTGGAGACAATGAGGACATGACTCTGCTTCAGCCAGACCTGTTCATGATCTGGGCCTTAGAAGGAGTCATGGTAGAGGGAGAAGAACAAGACCTCCTTCAGGACATTCAGGTGCACCTCTGGACATCTGGACCTGAGGACCCCATGGCCAAAGCAATCACTGAGCTAAAAAAAGGTCATGACTAATTGGTACATTCAGCTGAGTGGAGTGAATGGGAAGGCCTCTTACACTTCCGAGGGAGGATATATGTCCCCAATGACCCTGAACTGAGATGATGTATCATCTCCCAACATCATGACATGCAAGTGGCAGGGCATGCAGGGAGGTGGAAGACCCTTGAACTCATATCACAAAACTACTGATAACCACAGATGTCTCGGTATGTCAGCCAATACATCAAAACCTGTGACCTCTGTACCTGAACTAAGACCCAGAGACAGCCTCTGATGGGAGAACTCAAACCACTGCCAATTCCTGAATCTTGGTGGGATGTGATCAGCATGGACTTCATAGTCAAGCTCCCCCAGGCCCATGGCTATGATGTGGTAATGAACATAGTGGACTCAGTCAGCAAGAGGGCACACTTCCTCCCCACAAACACTACCATCACAGCACTCATGGCAGCTCAGCTCTACCTCACACATGTGTGGAAGTTGCATGGGCTCCCAAAACAAGTCATCTCTGACTGAGGACCTCAGTTCATTGCTGAGTTCACTCATGAGCTCTACTGGCTCCTTGGTATCAAACTCACAGCCACAACAGTGTACCACCCTCAGGCAGATGGACAAACTGAGTGTGTCAACCAAGAACTTGAACAGTACCTTTGTCTTGTTATAAAGTACTCACATTCTCACATTATATACAATAAATACAGGAAAACCACAAAAACAGATAGTTAGAAAGAACACAGACTCTCCCACCTAGTATATGCACCCAGAACTCAAGTAGACATAGATACTTACAATCCCCAAAAAGAATCAGGTTGATTGCTTCATTTCCCATAGATACAGACCATTTCAGATACCATCTATGGCACTTTGGCCCCAGGGCAAGAAGGCACCCGGGTAGCTAAGTGACAGAAGGAATGGAAGGAATGTACAGGGTCAACCCTGGAGCATACAGACAGCAGAAACGGTGGAAATAAGAGAGAAGGAAGATAAGAATGACACACAAGAGGACCAGAGGACTTAGGAGCTGAGACAGGAGAGAGACCGGTGCATATATGCAGCCATGGGCATCGGCTACTCTATTGGAACCAATGGACATCACCCAGACTCAATGGAACCAAAGTAATAACAAGCACACATAGCAAAGAGAAGCATCAAGCATTTTCAAGGGATACCGATTGGAAATGGGGTGGGAATACACAATGCAGTGATATGTATAGCATGGAGTATTGACACATCTATCCCAAAGTAGCTAATTTCTCTTTCTCACTCATAACATGTCAAAACAGCAACTCTGTATAAGTGATACCTTAGGACATAGTAAAAGAATCAGTTCTTCTTACCCATAAAGCAGAATCACTCCTTGTCTTCACAGGCACTTCATCTACATCAAAATCATGATTCCCACCAAAGGCTCATCATTCAAGACCTGAATTAAATCAGAGAAGTTCTCAGTTACTATCAGAAGTATCTCACAATGTTTTGAGCACACAGGTTCAATAATCTATTTGTTATCAATTTTACTCTCCCCACAGATCTCAGAGTCGACCTCTTAGTACAGGTGCTAAAGGGCCATATTCACCAATACAGGTTGTTGGACAGTTACATGCAGATTCCATAGCATACATACCCAGACAAATATTCCATTAGATTCCCCAATTATCACTCTTAGTTAGAAACCATCCACCACCCCCAGACAACTCTCAATTATATGTCTGTCCATCAATGAGTGGCTGTCAGGGGACGATCTGTTTCAAGCCCTGAGCTGAAACAGGCACAGCTCAGCCAGGAATGCACTGAGCAACCCAAGGTTTTTTGCAAGACCTTCCAAACCTTTAGCAACTTTGGGCCTGCTAAACAGCTTGGCACTTAGCCATGAAGTTCCTGAGCTAGGAGCCAAGATCTAAGGTGCAGGCTGAGGACTGAGGAAGGCTGAGAAGATATCCACTCAATCCAAGGTCAAGTCACTTAGGCTGAGGAAAGATACCTCAGTTTGGGTCAAGATCTATAAGAGCTAAGTGCCTGAACCCCAGTTCAGGTCCCAGGAGATCAGCTCCAGAGATGCCCAGTATTTACAGAATCAGTGTGCATACCTTCAGACCCAAGAGAAGGGTAAGGTATGCTGAAGAAGTAGGGCATGGACAATTAGTATATAGATCAAACAGCTCACTAGCAAGGGACCCTAAGCTTTCCTCTTAGGATTTCCCCTTGCTAGGTGAGACCCTCTTCAATGTACATAAGATAATCTCTAACTTAGGATTTCCCCTTGCTAGTGCTGTGTGACACTCCATAAGTGCAACAAGGGTTGCCCTTACAGTGGCAGGACAACTGGGATGACCTGCTCCCATTGGCTAAGTTCTAGTACAACAATCATGTACATTTGGCCACTCAGCAAACCCCATTCATGCTAGACACAGGAAGGAACCTGTGCATGGGCTTTGAGCCTGGAGAGCATGAGTTCTGAACCAAGATGGTGAATGAGTTCAAAGATAGGATGAAGAAGTTGTTGGAGGAGGCAAAGTTGGCACTGGCCAAAGTGAGGGATGACATGGCTCAATACTACAACCAATGCTGCATTCCAGCCCCCAAGCATTGCATAGGTAACTGAGTCTTCCTTGATGGATCTGACATTTGCACAACCTGACCATCCCAAAAACTTGGTCACCACTACTTCAGACCATATGTCATCCAGAGCCAGGTGGGGAGACACTTGTACAGACTCAAGCTCCCCACATCCATGTCCTGACTCCATCTAGTCTTTAACATGGTCAAGCCACCAAAGACCCAATCCCTGGCTGAAGAGCTAAACCTCCCCCGCTGCCCAAGCTGGTAGATGGAGAGGAGCACTATGTGGTGGAGAGAGTGTTAGACAGTCAGTTGATGAGGGGTCGACTCTACTTCCTAGTGAAGTGGGAGGGGTATGGGTATGAGGAGAATACCTGGGTAGCAGAAGAGGACATGGCAGCACCAGCAAAGATACAGGAATTCTACCACACACACCCAGGAGCACCTCAAAGGATTTGGTCAATGGCATTCGAATCAATCATGGTGTGTGCTTTGAGGACACAGCACTCTAGAAGGGGGGTGATGTCAGGGGACCATCCGTTTCAAATCCCAAGCTGATCCCAAGCTGATCTGTCCCTACGAAGTGTTACTGAGCTGAACTTCCCATTCAGACAATAAATACTATCACAACACCTCAGTCCAAATATGAGACATACTGAACTGAGGGCCAGGGGCATTGGCTCAAGCACTGTAGTACCAGATACAGATTCTGGGGACATCATACCTTCAGGCCCAATGGAGGGGTAAAGTATGCTGAGGAAGTAGGAAGTGGACAACATGTATATAGGTTGCATAGCTCACTAGCAAGGGACCCTAAGTTTTCCTCTTAGGTTTTCCCCCCTGCTAGGTGAGGCTCTATTTCTATGTACACAATCTAATAGACTTAGGTTTTCCCCCTTGCTAGCTTCAGTCATGAGCCTTTGGTAACCTCAGTGAACACTGCAGGGGTTACCTTACACAACCTATATCCCATTGTCCACTTCCTGCTTCCTCAGCATACCTTACCCCTTGATTGGGCCTGAAGGTATGATGACCCCACAATCCATATCTGGTATTATGGCACTCAGGCTGATGCTTCAGCCTCTCAGTTCAGTAATGCTCAGTACAGATGGATCGGCTTGGTATCAGCTCAGAATTTGAAATGGGTGGTCCCCTGACACTTCTATCCTTCTCTACTAGTTACTCTCAACACCAGGTCTTCTCAGCAATTGTGGCCAATCACTAATGTATCATTGCCTCATTTTCTGATGACATGATAATTGGGGCTTGTATGATGATAGGAGTGTGTAATAGGTAATAAGTGGTGGTGACAGTTCACATACAGATTCCAAAGGCCTAGGTGCTCTGATACATTGACTTATATATATCTGTATTGATTTTCAACCTCAGCTCATGCCCATTGTTCTGAGTCATTGTTAGATCCCAGAACCCCTCCAATAGATCTCCAAGAGAATGCTCACCCAAACCTTGAGAAATTATAGCAGATGTATTTTCAAGTTCTCTAAAGCTTCTTCCTTGCCCAAAAAAATTCAGCAAGGTTCGATTCGATCTATATCAGAACATGGAGCCATCCTGTAGTCTGATTCCGCCCGACGAGGGAAAAAATATAAGCTACAATTCGCACTTACCTCGATCAGCTAGGCACAGTACATTCCCACTGTCCCTTGATGGTAAGGAACATTACAAAGACATCATTCAATTGACTTGAAGGAGAAGCTCTTCAGAAGACTCGTTATAATCTCTCGGTGAAAATCGGGGTATGGATTAATCTGATGGGGATTCGAAGCAATAATTCATTTCATCTTTGTGATTATCGTGACTTGAGCTATAGATGTGCCAGTGTGACGAATACCATTAGTATGACATTGATCAAGCTCCGTGCAGTCCGGCGTTGAGAATCGATGGCGCCAGTGTCACATCTGGGCCCGGTAGATGCCAGACAGTGTTGGGGAGAAGTGCTAAGCCATTTAAATGTGCCTGATACGTGATGCCCTTGGAACTGGTACTCCTCCCCACACGAGAACAAAGGGAAGGTAGAGAATTCTTGGTGGACTTGATGACACATGAGGGCAGTTGCCCGGAAGAGGGTTTTCAAGCACGTATGAATGAACTATTACACAGTTCTATGACAAATTCCCTATGACAAAATTCCAACACACCCCTTGAACGTCAGCCAACTGAAATTCAATCCATATGTCAAAGGAAAGCTATCCCAAATTCAGGTGTATAAACTCACCGATATTGACGCACAGCCACACCACGAAACCCATTTGTCCATGAAGACTTCTTAAACATACTCATCTCTGAGCGCTGAGCGTTATTGTGCCTTATGAGAAGAAGGAGGATGGATCCGATGTGAAATGGTCATGCTGCCGACCCATATTTCAAAATCGGCAATTAGCCATCATGCTTGGCGAGGTTGTCTCACACAACATATATCGTTACAAGACAGGATCTCATATATGCGCTCCTCGCGTGACTTTTGCGCAACATTGCCATGGCAATACAAAGGAATAAAACAACGACAATGCATCCCAAGCGAAAAGATGTCAAACATTAAGCAGAACTGGTGGCCAAGTTAAAGTCTTCCAATTTCTGAACGAATAAGATATCGTATTCCTGCAAATCAAGTCTCGGATAACGGTAACTGAAACCATCAAAAGACAATGGATAACACAGATTGTGATGAAACTCAGCAACTTTGACATAACTGAACCATATCCTACGGGGTAATCAAGGTCGAGTCATGGCCCTGTAGGGTGCGCAATAAATTCTACACAGGTCTTTGAAGCAACCACCTTCCCATTCTTGATCACCGTCCTCTCATGGCCAGGATTCAATACCAAAGACTGGACAGTGTCGTTTCCATAGACTAAGAGAAGATCAGCCGAATCATTCTCACCAAGTGTTAATGATTTATGAAATGGATAGCCCGCTGCTCGTTTCGACGTGTTTGAAACCGCCGCCTGCAGCAACATACATCAGCGTTTCACTGTGGTTGCAACTGACGACAAGAATATACCAGGAGAATATTGCAATCATCTCGGGTGCCGGCTTGGAATACGGCAACACCGAACGTACAGAGACTCAATGGGTCCAGCGATCCCTGGGGTGTGAAAGCATTCCCAACATTATTGACGGACATCGCTACGTCTAGGCCGTAGTCTTTCACCAGCTCTGTAACGCGTAAGGTACTTCTGGGCCTGTTTGGATCATCTCTGCCTAGCATATACATGTCCGTCTGAGGCAAGCCAACGAGGGTCACGGGAAGGTCTTTGATGTCTTCATGCAATGCGCGAAGCGCATTTGGAGAAAACAAACCGAGCCTCGGTGCGTGGCCTATAGTGACGTGTTTTCCTGGCATACGCTCCTTCCAATTCAAGTCACGGAGTCGTTGGATGACGTAGTAAGTGAGTGGCTCAGTTGTCGGGGAGATATTATAATCCAAGTGGAAGTCGACGTGCAGGTGATGCGATATTGCTATGTCAAATATGTGATCGATATTTAGGCGGGATTGAGATAATGATGACTCTACATATGGGGCCGACCCCACTGCAGAGATCCCTGGTTTCGCAGCAGCCTCCCGCAGGAGAGCAAGATTTTCAGATCTCTTTGTGTCTCCATTAATCGTAAAGAGTGGGTCCTGCGCAAATACTGTGATCGATAGATTAATCTAAGAGGCTGGAGAATCTGTGTTAAATTTTTTACCTGCTAGGCCGACATCACACAGATGCTCTAGCTCCTTTTTCAGCCGCAATCCCGCATCGACGCATTTGAAGCGAGAAATAACATCAACTTCAATGTGTGCACGCATTGCAGTGACACCATATTTTACACTTTCGAGAATAAGTGTCCGGCCTCGGGACACAAGGTCCTCTAACGTGTACAATGCTTTCGCTTTCGAAGTCACTTCCATAGCCTCCTGGAAAGTGCTGAAAATCGATGAGAAAAGACATAGAGATATAAATACTCTTAATTACGCACCCAGAAACGAGCTCGTCGCAGTGAGGGAGGATGTTGCATTTGTCCAGGTGAATGTGGGAATGACATAGTCTAAATGAATTTTTTAATTTCATTGGTCACGAAGATGCGTGCGACCGTAGAGACCATCACAGGGGAGTCTTGACCTACGAAGGCACCAATATCCCACCTTTTCCGTCAAGTAAGTCACATTCATCGATGTTGTCTTGTATAGCGCCCGTGAATGGTGATATTTGTTGGATAACGCCCCTTCTGCACCGCAACGTAAATAGTTGTTGAAATGGACGATCTCCTATAGAAATGTGAACATTGTAGATAACGAGATCCTTCATAAGTGTTTCATTGCTGGTCATAGTAAGGAAAGTACAGAACGGCGCTTAGTAAGTTCCCATATCTGGAAATTCTCCACATGCTTGCAACGCGCGACCTTGGTTCCCTCTCGTGAGTCTGTATTGTTTCGTGAGTCCAAACCAATTGCAGTACGCCGTCATGCTCCTCATAACTTTGTAATCTCAAAGTCTAACTTGAGATGTTTACGCGTCCCTCATCCGAACACACGCCACCCCCTTATACGCCAGGGTACATTGCTTTTCCATTTGGAGCTGCGCCAAATCCAGCTGCCGAGGAAGCACGTCTGTTCCGTGAACGTATACAACGACATCGCGATAAAGCGAAACAAGAGCAGGAAGAGATCGCACGCGCCAAAGCGGCTCAGACCGAAGCAGACAAGGAATTGGAAGCCATCGAAGAGGCCCGACGCGCTCGCTTGAAGGAGCTGGAGGAAGCCGCGCTGAGAGCTGAGATAGCATGGGAACGAATGGGTGGCCGAATAAGGAAGATGGACCCGGAACTCAGGAAAAAGCTGGATGACGAGGCAAGTCTGACGGATGAGGAACGAAGACTTCGGAGAGCTTGGGAGGAATACGACCAAGCATGGGAACGTATCATGATAGCTATTCGGCCAGTCAAGACCTTCATGTTTCGCAAGACTTCTTTTTCTTTTGCAGATGTCCCGTGGCCTGTCCTACCGCAACATAGAGATTCTGAAAACGGAAATACCCCAGTCTTGGACTTGGAAGATATCACAGCGCCTGCCATCGCCAAATTCTTGTTGGATCCACATCGAGACCCGAACAAGTCGAGGAGGGAGATGCTGCGCGATGCTATACTGCGCTATCACCCAGATAAATTCGAAGGACGAATTCTCCCGCGAATCGTTCCTGAGGATCGGGCTCGTGTGCAGCAGGGTGTCTGCATCGTGATGAGGTGTTTGAACGAGTTGATGGGCGCTGAACATTGACTGAAAATTTGAAGCTGAGTTTTGTTGTGTGAGATCTGTTATGAATTCGATTCGGTCTATACATTGTGCGTCACCTTTTATTTGTTTGCACTCTTCGGAATGTAAGACAGAAATGACATGCCTCCGGCGAATATTGTCTGCAGTCAGGTAGCCATTTAATTTGGTTTTGTATATTTGCTAACCTTGTCGTTCTCTGACCTTGCCACCACAGATTGCACGATTCACACCAGGTGATGAATTTCTCTTTAAACTGACGATTAACAAGCAGTGTAGTACCTTTGCGATTCAGATGTCAAAGTCTCACGACTCCCTATCTATGACACTTCCTTTGGCTCCTGCCTCAAACTTTTCTCTCCTTGAGCATTCTCTTGATGACAGGCTAACCAACATTTACTTTGGTGACGGCCAACTTACTCTATGTTTGGTTATTAATACTTGTCATCTCTTGACGTTCTGCAATATGACATTTGACACATTGACCTGTCCGTTTTCGTAAAGTCAGTGTCAACAATAAGTAATTTTTTAGGTTCTTCCTTTTGAGTCGGAGTACGCCGTGGGCCTGAATTCCGGCTGAGTATGGACAGCAAGCCTTGCGTTCTTGCCTCCCACCTTCCACACCTCATAGTAAGCTATCATTTCCGTTAATCAGTGCACAGGCTGATATATCTCTTCCAACAGTTTCCTCCGACTGCGATGTCTCGGTTTCCAATGACAGAACTGCCCACCGCGCACCAGCTTGCACAGGCAAAGGAGACGCTTGCCTCCTCACAACAGGCTCTCCAGAATATCACCAGGAAGATTGACCACGCTGAGCAAACACTCGCTCAGATAATCGCCTCAACGCAACGCACCATCGACAATCTAACTGCAGAGCGCGCATCTTTACAACGAGAAATCTCACTTGCCCTCGCTTATATCTCCCCCATTCGACGTCTGCCTCACGAGCTCCTCCGTGAGGTGTTCCTCATCACCTTTGAGGGAAACCACAAATGTGCATGGGGCATCTCTTCCGTTTGTTCCTTGTGGCGTCGCATCGCGCTCTCGATGCCGAAACTTTGGTCGAAGATCCGGCTAGAGACGACACAGTGTGATTCAGCTGACACCATTCGCCTCTGGCTAGAGCGTTCTGGCATGGTGTGTCCTCTTGACATCGAAATCACTCTACAAGTGGCTCCACCGCCATCCTCCCCTTCCATTATCAAGCCACAAACTCGAAATTACTCCCACTCGTATTCGTATCCACCACCCTTACCATCTCCGCCCCTATCGTGGGGCGCCGCCATGCCAGTGGCTCAGCATGGTCCCGTCAATATCAGTACTGCTGGGGGTGGTGTTGTTCACTACCTTCCTCCCGGCGTGTTCCCATCCCCACCTGTCATATCGCCACCGCCACATTCACACCTAAATCATTCGTCACCTCAGTCGAATACAAACACTATCCAGTCCGTGAGGTCAATAGCACATTGGGGACACATTGCAATGTACTATCTAACACAACAAATGGAGCGATGGGAGCGATTCGTGTTTAGGTTCGATAAGTCATTCCCCTCCATCTCGGCTTTGAAGTCCATTTCCGGTCAGTGAGATGATTGCCTCCCTGCATAAGATATCACCATTCACTCTACATGCAGGCAATGCCCCCCTCTTGAAACATTTTGAAGTCAGCTGCTCAGAGGCTGGCGGGTGCTTTTTCGACAACACATGGTCTTGGTTACCTACCCAACAAACGACCCTGCCGTCACTTCGGAGCTTCACGCTGGCCAATATGCCCTTCAAATGGTCATGTCCAATGCTGAGTAGTTCTGGCTTGACATCCATCGTAATAAGGGCGCTCCCTATCTCCACTCTCTCCCTTGATCGCCTACAGCATATCCTCACAAGCAACTCTGAGACACTCGCGTCAGTGTCCCTTTCCTTCCCTACCGCTCATCCGGCGATCCTTCCCCTTACACAACTAACGCTCACCTCCTTGCACACGCTGTCATTGTCAGGACATCACCTTCTAGCGGGACTCCTTGACACACTTATTTTACCCTCTCTAGGGTCCGTCAAATTGACACTCGATTTGTCGCGGACCCCAGAACCCCTTGAGGAAACCATAACAAGTCTTCTCGCCCGGTCGCATACGCCGCCACTCACATCACTCACTCTTTCTCATGGCGCCAACAACTTCTTTTACGCCACACCTGGCCCCGGAAATGGAGCTTTTGCTCCGTGGTCCTTCCTAAATCAGTTGAATATGCTCACTCATCTCACGGTGACCCATACGGCGGTGGAGCCCCTCCTCGTACTTCTCTCTGCTCCGGATGAAGATAACAGTAATCAATGGTTGTGCCCCGAGCTTACGGTGCTGACCTTGCGGTTGTGTCATCCACAGGGTGACGGGGTAGCCAAACTTGTTTCCCTTGTCGAAGCACGCAATCCTGATCTTCCTGATGGCCATGCGCCACCGGTCACTGTTGGCGTAGTGCCGACTAGGCTGAAGAGCTTAGAGCTCAACGATTGCTTGACGGTGGGCGTAGATGTCCTTGGGTGGTTAAAGAGTAGGGTGGAAGAAGTTATTGTTATCGAACCTGCGTTCGAGCGGTGCGTAATTAGGTTTAGTGCATTCTTAGATGGACTTGTGGTTGATTAATTTCCCTATGGTTTGGTTTGTTGTGTCTATCTCAATTCGCCCAATGGCATATCGGTTCATGTCGAGCAGACGCATGATGTCAAGATCCCCTTCGTATGGCTGGTGACACCTTCATTCCGTCATAATAATGTCCGAGCGTTTAGAAACACGGTAGCCAATCGGTCCATGCGCTCATCGAGGCCTGAAGGATCGTCTCGTTTTCTTTAGTACATGTCAGTACATGTCACGATAATGGCCCATTCCGTTCCAGGTATTTTGTCTCGTCTCATCCGCTCTTGTCGCTTGATTATTATTTGCATCTCAAATCTCTGGTTCCCTATCTGAGTTCTATACCTTGTAACACGAGAAAAAGCGCTTCGTATATGATATACAAAATATTTACGAGTTTATAATTTTACAAGGCGTTTCTGCCGTTCAGAGATTGTTCGATTATAATGATCAAAGCTATCTGCTGGAACATGGCAGATGCTTGCACATATATCCTGCATTGATTATGGAAGTTCCTGTCCAGAGTTGATAGCATTCGCCACCTGGCTTGTGTTAGGGCGATTAGCAGCATATCTGCATGACAATAAGAACTCGAGAATCGTAAACTGTTCACAGTATATCGATACACATACCGCTCATAGCTATCGAGGTACAGCTGCTCCGTGCTACAAGTCTTCTGTATGTCTGGGTGTTGTAGCAGTCTCTCCATATAAGCCTTAAATTTGCTCGAAGGGGGGAAAGAAAATCCGCGATAGCGTACGAGGACGTTCGTCGCTCTGAAAAGCCCTGCGAATTGCAGCGTGGTAATAGAGTGCGTTGATTGATGGGCAGAGAAAGAGAAGATCTAGGCACCCACAAGGGACAGCCATCACGTCGGCCCATCCAAGCTCTTCGCCAGCCCAAAGCCCAGGTTGCACAGCGTCTCCGTGCTTCTCGAATAATTCTATGAGCTTTTCGATAGCAGCGTGAAATGCTTTTCCGTGGATGGTTTGATCAGAGGGGGACTGGGCTTGCAGATAGCGGTAGAATGCGGGAACGAGTGTCCTGTTGATATGGTCCGATTGGAGTCGTGCTAGAGCGCGAGCATCTGACGAAGGTGTGATGTAAGTCCGATATGACACAAGAGGCCAATCAGCGACAGACAGGGATCATGCAGCGCTGGTAGAAGGTGTCGGTGGAGATCAGGGTTCGTAGAGATACTTGAATCGATGTAGGATCGTTGAAGCTTTCTTGGTATAGATAAGAATAATCATCTGCCCACCTCAGTTCTTCAAGATATTCAAGAATGACTGTACTTTCATTGAGTGCCTTGGGTGGATTGTAATTATTCATTTTAAGCGCAGGCACTAATCCCTTTGGAGAGACTTCAAGGAGATCCTTGGGCTTCTTATAAGGATCAACCTCATCTGTAAGAGGTAACAGTAACAGTTAGATATGTTGTTTGGAGCCTCGTCAATTCACAGAGGCGCACAATACTATACGAAGGAGAGTTAGTCGCAGCATGAGAGACGGGGCTCGGTTGCGCCGACCTGGTACGGAATTTGAAGGTATTCCAGCGCGATCCAAACACGATGAACGAATGGACAGAAACAACTGCCGAAAAGAGTCATATCGTTAGGTTCTGCGTGAGCTTGAGCCGTCTGAAGTGCAGGTCCAGTGCATGAAGTGTGGTATGACTTTCCCGTGTCTTCCATATTGGAGGAAATTGAATAGCGTTTTTGACAACCTACGTCACCTAGAGATCGTCGCACGCCCAATTCCTGGAAACTGCGCTAACTTGGCTCTCGAGCTTTGTCAAAACCGAATATTGTTGTTTGGTTGAAATGCTAATACCTAACACTCGTATGTGACTAAATTGAATCTACTTGATCTTCTTGATACGGCTGTTAAACTCTGAAATCCCCTTCTCTCTAGCCTCTTCTTGCGCTTCCACGCAAGGCTTCAGAAATTCCTCATCTTGCCGAACACCCTTCCATTCTGTCCTCTCAAATAATCCTACCACTCATCACTGAACGGGTTCGAAGTCCTTGTCTGCTGTATTGGCGAGAGGGGATTTGGTAAGGAATCCTACTCGCATGTCGACCGTCTTGCGCAGGAGGAGTTGATAACCTTTGTGGAGTAAAGTGTACTGGCCCTCATGCAGGCTAAGGAAAGCATCAATTCCCCGTGCCGGGTGATGGATGCTCCCGAAAGGCTCATCCTCCCATTCGTAATCATCGAAGATAATCAGGGCTCTGCATCGCGCGAGGCGCCACGCCAATTCAGCATCGAGCAACGTATCATCCGCCTCGTGTGATCCATCGATGTATACGAAATCAAAACCTGCCGAAGATGGCGGAGACGCGACCTCCTCTTGGAGGAGAATCATGAGTCCGGGAACACTGAACTCGTCGATTAACCTGAAAGGAGAGCCGGTAAGAGTGACGTTGTGGTGAAATTTGGCATGCCGCTCGCGCCCTGCAGCGGTGTGGAGAAGGTCGAAATGATCGATGCAGACGAGGAGAGATGCGGGGGGAGGAGCAAAGCTTTGTGAGGAGATAGACGGCCGAGCGGCCCTCCCAAGACCCGACTTCGAGTGCACGCGGTGCTCGACCGGGGGTAGGGACGCGAGAAGAGGCTCAATGAGAGGCTCCCAAGCAGGAATACCGCGTGTGAACCAATCCTGGGACGGTGTGAAGATGTGCTTGTCTCCCATGTCCTCAGAGAGAAATGTCTTGGATATACGACAGAGACGGGTTGAAAACTTCAAGAGCGTTCTTATAGCATAATTCACACTGCAGAATCATAGAACGCCGTAGCAGCATTGATTAGACAAGTGACAAGATCTCGGATTCTGGTGGCATGGCTTCTGAAAACTAGCAAGCAAGGGGATCTGCCAGTCACGTGACAACAGCTTTCATTCGCGATTCGGGAGCAAACTAGAAGCAATGTTGTTATCGGCTGGACGCGCGTGCCCACTCGAGCGTCAGCCCTCTCTCATTACCCGTATCTCCATTGTGCTAACAGGGATGAAATATTATTCATTGTAGAATCAACCTAGGCCAATCTCCTTAAGCTTACTGGGACGTGCAGCGAGAAGGACAAAGACACCCACTATACATTAAAATAACCCCCAGCCTCAACACGAAGTCGTTGGTTCCTTCTTCTACCAAAAAAAAAAAAAAAAAAATTGATCTCAAACGCACAGAATTGGCCTTCTCTCGACCTCTCCATGCCCACTGCAGATGAGAAGATCTATCTGCGAGAGCCACTCCGACACATAACTTCGATCATTTGTCTAACCCATTTACGGTCAACTCTTTAACTCTCCACTCTTTTCACACACGTCTAGAGATCTTCTAAACGTCCCTTTCAGTGGCTCAGCCAACTCTCACTTCGCGTAATCTCACGCAGAGCTTGTCTTTAGTCCTAAAACGTTTATAAGAACACGAAGCTGATATAGACGAGTGGCATCGATCTACAGCAGGGTTTAAGTTTGGCAACGAACCGCGCGGATCCGCGACCCTTGGCTCGTCATGATGCCTACGAGCACTATCGCGCAGAACAAGCGAAGGATAAGTGCCGCTAGTTTCCGATTTTACCCACGTACGTGAGGCGGTTAGTCCATACCAATAAGTCACTTGACGCCTGTGGCAGTAGGTTTACTTCCAACACCGCAGAGGTTACATTCTACTATAACAAACAACAACAACAAGATACCGGCTATATGCCTATCGTCCTCGTGCTTCGATGCCACAGGTTCAGGGTTCTCCACACTCTGGATCACAAAGCCCATTGTATCGATGAAGTTAAGATAAATGCCCGTCATCCTCGGGCTTCGATGCCAAAAAATTCAGGGTCAGGGTTATCCGTACTCTGGATCAAAAAGGTCATTGTATCGATAAAGTTAAGATGCATGCTCGTCATCCTCGGGCTTCGATTCCAAAAAATTCAGGGTTATCCGTACTCTGGATCAAAAAGGTATTGTATCGATGAAGTTAAGATACCAGCATATCCTGGGGTTTAGATGCCAAAAATTCAGGGTTCCCCATACTCTGGATCAAAAAGGTCATTGTATCAATGAAGTTTGACTTATCAATCCAGACATTATTTCACCTTCCACCGCAGTTTCATGAACCCAATCTTGAACTTCCTTTTTTCATGGCCTTATGGACAACCCTGCACTTACCTGTTTTAAAGCCGACACTTCGGTTTGCTTTTGCACTGGCAGAGAAAGGGGTGAGTAGGACCAACCAGCTAGTTGTACGTGTCAGTTTTATAACTGTATCCTATACCTACGCTTACTGCTCCCTTTTCAGGTTCTTATTCATGCTGTATATTGTTCGACTATGTGTTGCTGCATTAAGTTTCGCTCAATGACGACGCATGTCCTGCAGTTTTGCGGTCTGGGTGTCAGGTGCAAGGCTTGCTTGTGCTTAGTCGTACAATTGCATCTTCGGGACCATTAAGTGTACGTAATTTAATCGATTGTGTGCTGGTCTGACTATTGCACATATCACCCTCGTCGTCATACAGGATGGTACAACCACACTTTACAGTAATATATGATTGAATACTAAAAGGGTCTGGTTTGATTACAAGGAAAATTGGAGGGAAATAACAGTGTCCTGTCCCCCTCAAGAGGCTCTGATTCCATTGAGCAATTGTCCATCCTGATATGGCGGTTCCAGGGATCCACGTTATGTTTACAGACCTTAGAAAAGAATTGAAGAGGGCAAGATTTTTCAGCGAGATTAAGTGTTGAAGCAAGAATTCATTTAAGACATGTGAGACGCAGAGGTTTTGATCATCCCGTAATGGTGATGCGTATTATTTTGTCGCCATCCATCTACTCCCAGGAAAGGTGGGTCGAGTCTTCTACTCTGTGTAACAACAGTGAATATTCTCTGACAATAGAGACCATGCCATAAACGACTTGGATAATCAAGCGATTAATATTTTGGGGGATGATGCAGAGCGAGCGTGCAGTTGGACGGTAGCTAGATGCTGCTAGCTCGAATATGTAAAGATGAAAACGACCGGCAAACGTGCGAATGCCAATGTGCTGGTAAGATTGTGAACAGGTCATCTAAACGAAGACTATCGATTATTCATTGTATGATTTTTGTTTTTTAGTCCCTGGGATAAGAAAAGGAATGCAATGCGCTTTTTCTTTCTCCTCATCGAGCACGGCAATATGACTGACTGAGAAAATCCTATGAGCGTATATATGTGGGGCCGCGGTGGGCCATCTATAGTAAATTCTTAAGTACAGTAGTTCAGTTTTACCAGAGCAATCCTACTCAGGAATTTTATTCATAAAATTTTTTCTTGATGTTTTCTATGGAGCTGCACAGAAACGTACCGAAATTTCAAGGCAAGCAATAGTTCCAGAGGAAATATTCGGAGAGAAAACCTGCATTTAACAACGCATTCTGCTCTACATCGGACCTGTCTATCAGCAGGGCTTGGCCACTTTTATTTTGTTGAGCAAGGTAGGTTGCACCTTCTTCATAACTGACACATAAAATTAATTATATCTGCAAGGTCTCTGTATCAATTCTCGACCTCAGCCAATCCCCAAAGTGTAGACTCAAGGTTTGCAAATGATTTTTACAGTTCACCTCCCCTGCGTATATCATCGCTATATACCCCTCTGGGACCTCCTCTAATGTGCTTCTGATACTCGTTCATCTTCTGACATATCTCAGATGCCTTGAGAATGAGTAGCAGTCATCCCTTGTTTATGCGTTGGCTTCCACTCATCCAGGAACCGATTCTCCTTCAAACACACCTTCATCACTCCCGGCTGAGCCTCTCCATGCTCCAGCAATTATACCCTGAGAAATTGTTAAGTCATATGCGTGCATGAGTTTACTGTTACTCGAGCTATGGCGTTGCTATCGTGGGAGTGTGTTTCTGGGATGTCAACCCCTCTCATCAGTAAACCTACAGTTTTCTTGCGGTGTCTTGTACAAGCTTGTACACGACAAAAAATACTGGCAGAACTAAGGTCTGGAAGCCAGGTATTCTGAGGTGCAACGTCATCTAAATAAATGATGACAATCTGCCACAGTACAAGACATTGCAAGAGAGCAAGTCACCACATAATTTCCCTTTTTTTTGAATGAGTGGACCTAGTACGTGTAGTTGGTAATCTTGTGGTCTTGTTATCTTGACTACAAGCCAACAAGACCCGAAAAGATCCGAAAGGGCGGAAGAATTTTGTGGATTTCAAGGTACTGGTTGTCTACATTTCTCCCTTTGAATGACAATCGTTGAATACCCTTAGCAGGTAACTCCCAGGTAAGGACCACCTGATCCTACAACTACATTAAGGGACTGATCCTGGATCAATCACTGATGTCGGACACTCCACCTCGGTCATCAGGTATAATTTAAATTTTAGCATCTGCTACAACATGCACTAATGTAGCGCTTTACGATCTACGGTATGTTCTCGACTCCTCAACTCCCCTTTTGGTCCTTTGGTCAAGTTCAATTCATTACCATATTAATTTCTGTTTTATCTCATCGCTACAACGAAGTTACTGTAGTATGGACCTTCAATTGTCAAAATCAACCACAAGAACCAGTGATAATTTCGACGTTACCTTTACGGCGCACAATACAGGCCTATGGATGGCAAAGAGGTTGCTCAAGTCGGTCTTGAACTGCCATGACATTATCTATTTTATTGGGATCATTACAGGTCTATGCGAAAGGTATTGTGGGTTCTGTCGTTACACCAAATCAATTCCTTGTTGAGTTCCAAAAAGCCCGTAAGTTTTATTAATGTGTTGTCCCCAATGAAAATTTGTCAGCTGGTTCATCTGAAGGGCTAGCCAATGCAACACGGTGTCAGTCGAGGTCCTCTCCGACAAACTCGCAGTATAGACACATGGATGGTTGAGCCAGGGCAATTTCAAATAAAAGTTAGGAACACCGCGTAGGCGTTTGCTCAAACGACACACAGTGTAGTGAATGGAAATTTATGCTTAAAACTCATTTTAATTCATGTTCATTCGTCATTTATCGCAGACGATCACGGAAATACTGTAGTTTGAGCTTTTGCGATGGCGAAAGTTGCTGTGAAATCTACTAGCTGAGTTTAGATTCTATGATGGCGCTTTGATAGCGTTGTAGTGGGGTGAATAGATGAAGGAAAAATCAAGGAAGACAAACAGTGGGGCAAGGAAGAAATTTGGCGCTCTGATCAAGAAGTGTCAATAAGACTTAAGGCGCATTTAAAAGCAACACCGTCACGTGTCGTCTCTCTTTGGTAAACGAACATGGGAATGGATTGCTGTATGCGCTCCTTGCCTGTGACCAGACATATACTCTCAAGGTAGATAGGCATTCATTCGCCACGCAATGTTCACAACTTCTTCCCTGTTTCTCCGTACCTTGGCCGATGCTCGGATCACACATGCTTTTGTGAATTGGGGATCTGACCACCCAGCGTTGCTTGAGGAAATTGAGCAGCAGCGACTTACCGGGCAGAGTCTTCCTAGAATTGTGACATGCCCGAACGAAATGGTAGCTCTGAGCTGTGCACAGGGATATGCACAAGTGACGGGAAAGCCCGCTGCAGTGTTTATTCACGTCGATGTAGGAACCCAGGTGGGCGGGACTATCACGCAGAACCTGATTGCAGGGCTGAAAAAATAAATTCTTAGGCACTTGGAGGAGCTGTGCACAATGTAGATAGATGTCGGACACCTGTTCTGATATACGCCGGGGCTGCACCTTTCACTCTCGACGGCGAACTAAAGGGGTCGAGAAATGAGTTTATATTTTGGCTGCAGGGTGTGTCAGTCTATTGTGATTAAGATTAGGCATTTTTTATGATAATCATATAGACTGCCTGGATCAGCCAGCCATTGTAAGACAGTACATGCGCCAGACCACGCAAATCAACAATGGAAATAATATAAATCAGGTTGTGATGAGAGCACTGCAGAGGTACAGATTTTTTCTCCTCTGTCTGATATCTCTCTCTCAATGTTTCATAGAGCACAAAGCGATCCTCAAGGGCCTGTATATTTGTGGGGTCGTAGGGAAATTATGGAGCAGGAACTCGATCCCGCTCAATTTTCTGACCCGTTAAATATCAAAAAGTGGGCACCCGTCCAGCGTGCTCCTATAACTTCCTCAGGTAAATATACTTTCACTCTCTTTACCTTTGGTCTTACTCAACTACCGTCCCAAAGTTGCCAAGATTATTGCGGATGCATTGGCAACGGCAGAACATCCACTCATTGTGACATCCTACTTAGGACGCAATTCTTGTGCCGTGCCTTTATTAGTAGACCTCTCAGAGCGTCTCGTTATTCCAGTTTATGCATCGTGTCCAAACTCGGTGTCCTTTCCAATGTCTCACCCGAACTTCGCAGGGTTGTCATACGGAATGGGCGAGAACATATGGTTGCGAGAAGCTGACGTGATCCTCGTAATCGACTCGGATATTCCGTGGATTCCAATGCACAATAGGCCTCCTGTCGACGCGCGTATCTTCCATATTGACATTGATGTTTTGAAGCAAAACATTGGTATGTTTCATATTGACGCAGAGATCATAGCTCAAGCAGATGCGGAGCTGGCATTGGCGGCCATCCTCCATGAAATTGACCAATCCCCATCTATGAATGACCTGACAATTAGACGGAAAAGCAGGATAACCATCTCTCATAACCGATGGATAAATGCCTTGATGGAGGCCGAGGATCCTTCCAAGGCCTCTTTCATTACCGTTCCACACGTTATATCAAAGCTTCGTACAGCCGTGCCTTCGAACACATTGTTTCTAAACGAAGGAATTAGTAACTATGTTCCAGTATGGTCTCATTTGCTCCTGAATCGTCCTGGGTCTGCATTCTCTTCTGGTGGGTCTTCTCTGGGATGGGGACTTGGAGCTGCGATCGGGGCCAGCATTGGAGCTAGAGTTAAAAACGGTTCTGATCCAGAATCAAACAACAATGAGTTCATTGTCCTAATCGTCGGAGATGGCTCATTCCTGTTCGGGGTCCCCAGTTCTGCGTATTGGATTGCAAGGAGATACGATACTGTGAGTGATCTCAGACCGAAAATTGTTTTGTAGATAAAGAATTAATTCCAATTGATCAGCCTTTCTTAACGTTGGTATTGAACAATGGGGGATGGAAGGTAAATCTCTTTAACTTCCTGGAAAGCAAGCATACACAGATAAATATAATCAGTCTCCGAAGCTCTCAATGCTTGCGGTACATCCCACCGGTGCAGGAAGCAAAGCGAAAAGTTCACATCTCAATTTGACTTTCGGACCTGAGTCACCCGACTACTCACAGATTGCAGTAGCAGCAGGTGGTGCATGGGGGACGAAAATAACGAAGCCAGGAGATGTGGAGGGGGCAATAAATGAAGCTGTCAAAGTGGTTCTACAAGAGAAACGTTGTGCTGTTATTGATGTGGTTATTGAGCACCTGTAACATCCAAGGTGAACACTTGTTTTTGTATATCCATTTCTGGAGTATACTGCTTCCCTTGCCATGAAGCACAATATTCCGGGTTGGTCCTGTACCAAGTTCGCATATTTTCCTCTGTTGTTCCTAGTTCTATATGATGTTTTGCATGAATCTTTATCCCGCAGCAAGACCAGCTCCCACAATTTATCTCACAAGACTTGATACATGTATATCTGTGTCTTGGGATTCTTGTCACAAATCCTCTTTAGATCAATTCTTTGAAAGTTTTTTCACATGCTTCATTGTTACTAAACACACGTGAAAGGACCCTGCGGCGGTGGCTCGACGGTTGACCAAATCAGCCAGAGTACCACTTCTCTTCGGTACATTTAAGCGTAACCAATGGTTGAGATGAGAAATTTTCTTGAATTTGTCTTATTGCTACCAGGACATGGAGTCGGAGCGAGTTTGAATCCCTTTTCGCAGCGGGAGGTCACGTTCCTGTTTTGAGTATTATGGCGCGCCACATTATTTCTTCTCGAGATGTTATATG
>QFEC01014184.1:0-13978 GCA_003316585.1 Gomphus bonarii | reverse complement strand
GCTGTAATACATCCTCGCATACATGGAACGTTACAGCTGCTTTCCATATAATTGTGTGACCTGAAACATCCCCCTACAGGCTGTAGCATGTTATTCGGGCAAGGCAGTCATCACATGTAGGAGCCGTTTCACCAATCCGTCAAATCAATAACTTCATTAACTATTCATACCTACAGAGACGGCTAGGTGTCTGGACTCCTCTCGTCTACGACGCAACGGTTGTCATCTTGATCATCCTTTCTACCCAATACATTCTTCGCGCCAAAGTAGCCTCAAAAGTCTTGACCGCCCTCATTCGGGATGGCCTGCTCTACTTCAGGTTGAGACGTTGGCTGTTTTTTTTTTTTTGGCCGATCATGCTGACCGAATTGGACATATCGTAGTGTGATTGTTGTCGTGAATCTGGTTTTGGCGGTCATGATCGTCCGATCACCAAATCGTTTATGCCTCCCGGTGGTACATTGAGTTTTTCTCATCGCTGAGTGACCCTGATCTCTCTCTAGGACGGTATCAAAAATATTTGTGCTCAGTGAGTTTCCCCTATCCTCTTCATAGCATCGATACAGTATTCACAGACTCATGTTATATATTTCAACTTCTGTCGGTCGAAATCACCGATATCTCTCAGTTAGCCATGGCTGATCTCGACGTTCCCTCCCTTACAGTATAACGGTTAACCACAATTGAGATGTTGCAGCACGTGCAGTACGCTGATTTTTCAGGAGGTTACAATGACGAGTCGCATCACCCTCAACCTTTGAAAAAAACATGGATGTATTAATTAGCTAAAGATTATCAGGATACATTCAAAAAAGACACTTGTATAGTTGTCAATCTTGAGTAAACCTCTTATAACCTAATCCCTAGCTGTACTATATTATGCTACTGAGGCATAGGCATGAGATCAACTATGACAATGCGACCTGATAAATATCCAAAGCACACTTTGGAGGTAGAGAAGGCATGTGTATGGAAATTGCGGAATTCAGAGGGAATCCAACAAGATTGGAGTGGTGAGTCAGTGAGAATCCATTCCCTCCCTCGCGACATGCAGATCTGCGGCACCCCGGGAGGGAAGAAATGAAAGTAGCCAGAGAAGACATGAGTGACTCTGCTTCCATCTGGGAAGTGGAAGGATTCATGTTCCGGTAGTGGTGTTGAAACACTAGAGGTAGTGTCCCAAATACAGACTGAGTCATCCCACGAGCCAGACACGACGTGTGTGCCACCAGATGAGAACGCAACGGAGGTTACCCAAGATGAATGACCCTCCAGTGTATGCTCTATTGCTCCGCTAGTCGTATTCCATATCCTGACTGAGTGGTCCCTCGAGCCAGACACGAGACGTGATCCATCGTGAGAGAAGGCAACAGAGTGCACCCGTTTTGAATGGCCTGTGAGAATATGCTCTGCTTTCCCTCGAGATACATGCCATAACCGGACAGAGCCGTCTTTACAGCCCGACGCTACACGTCTGCAATCAGGCGAGAAGGCAACGGACGTTACCAAACCTAGATGTTTCTTCAGTTTGCGATGTATCTTTCCAGTAGCTGTCTTCCAGAGAATGACTGAGTCGTCCCTTGATCCAGATACGATGTATTTCCCATCAGGCGAGAAAGAAACTGACTGTACCTCCCATGAATGACCCCTGAGGACATGTTCTATCTCCCCAGTGGTGGGATTCCAGACTCGGACGGTCTTGTCTTGCGAACCAGACACGAGTCGTGTGCCATCAGACGAGAATGCAACTGAATTCACCCAGTCTGAGTGTCCCTCAAGTGCCTGTTGTTTGTTTGGCCTGATTGCCTTCCAAACACGAGCCATTGTCGCGTGCGAACCAGAAAAGACGCTTGCACTGACACGTGAAAGGGACAGCCGATCTATGACCGCACTGCGTTCTGTCTCCAAGTCGCTCGTCAGATCCCAAATCTGGACTGAGCGGTCATTCGCCGCAGATGCCGCATGTGTCCCGTCAGGCGAGAATGCGACAGACCACACTATACCCGTGTGTCCCTTGAATACACGCTCTGTCTCCCCCGAAGCCACATGCCAGACACGGACTGAGCGATCCCACGACCCAGACATGACCCGTGTACCATCGGGAGAGAATGCAACAGACTCCACCCATTGTGTATGTCCCTCTAGTATGCGCTCTAAAGTCCAGGTATCTGTATTCCAAATACGGACTGAGTGGTCATGAGAGCCAGACACTACACGTGTCCCATCACCTGAGAAGGCAACCGAGTTCACCCAGTCTGAATGTCCCTCGAGAACATGCTCATCTGTCCCTGTAGTGGCATCCCAAATGCAAACAGTGTGGTTTCGCAAGCCAGAAACAACACGTTTCCCATCAGGCGAGAACGCAACAGATTGCACCCGCGAATGAAGTTCTTGTATGCGCTTTGTCTCCCCTGTGGTGGGATCCCATACCCGAGCGGTGGTGTCGTCAGAGTCAGAGACGACACTTGTTCCATCAGGCGAGATGGCAACCATCCCGACCGAATCTGAATGTCCCTGGAGGATATGTTCTACCTCCCCCGTCCTCGCATTCCAAATTCGAATCGCGTTGTCATCCGAGCCAGACACGATGTGTGTCCCATTAGGAGAGAAGGCAACGGACAGCACTGCATGTGAATGTCCCACCAGTATGCGCTCAATCTCCCCTGTAGTAGCATTCCAGATACGCACTGAAGAGTCTTGACACCCAGACACAATATGTGTCCCATCAGGCGAGAATGCAATGGAGTTTACAATTGAAGGGTGACTCATGAAATGCTCGGATGATCCCCATGATTCGGCAATACCCACCACTACTCTCGGTAAGTGACCGAACAATGTCGGATAGTGATGTCTTATCAATCCTCGTTTGGGGATCCATGCAAGTGCTGAGCCATACGTGTTCAGGCAGTGGTGTTTCATCGGCTCAAACGCCATCTGTAGGTAACGACGAGCATCCTCGATTAGCAACCCATAGTGTGCATTGGTCTTGGAGTATTTCTGGGGAAATGGTGAGCTAAACTCCTCTACCATGTTGATGACTAACCGAGTTGGCTTCTTTTGCCATGCTGAGAGACTTCAGTCCAGATCCAAGTTCTCCAAACGCACTGAGACACTCAAACCAGTGCAATAAGTGTGTATTGACGAATATGCCAAGTGAGCTGAGCATAGGTACAGTGTCTGCCGGTGGGAATGCAAGAGCCTCTGCAAGATGAGAGGCCCAGTACAAGCAGGAGTACCGGAGAGTCTCAGAAATAACGCTTGAGTTGGGGATTTCATGAGCTAGTGTGACTATGGCACGATCAGGTAAATTGCAGATGTTATGCCGCAGAGAAGTATTCAACCTCTGGAGACACTTGAGGGTGAGTTTGTAGTGGATATCGGAAGCATCAATGCTGTGCCTACAGCAACGTTTCGGATTGACAATGAACTCTTGAAACGAGGCGTGAAAGATGGTGACGGGACTACTCTCGGTGACATGAATCACAGATTGTAATGGTAACAAGGCAAATTGAATGTCACGCTTCTCCAGATCCAGTAGCGATCCGATGTGTTCCATGGACAGAGGTGTTTGAACACAGACCACGGCAGCTAGTACATCATGTCCGTTAGGGCTATCGCTCCCAGGTGTGTGGGAAAAGGCCAAGTCTACAATGTGTTGGTAGAGTGTGTCAATCAGCGCAGTATGAGGCGACGAGATGAGAGTAGAACCAAGTCGGGTGATCTCCGTCAACCGAGCCCTATTATCTTTATTTATCGCACCGATATAACGAACGGCCGTCGCAGCATAAATGAACAGATCTGCGGACAGATCGAGAAGGATTCTAAACTCATCCGCTGGAGGCCACTCTGGCAAGCGCGGCAAGAATAAGTCCTTTTTGGCAATTTCAAATAACGAATTTCGAAGATATGTGTGAATATCAGTTCGCACGACGTCCTGTGTTGCATCCTGCAGAGACGTTTCAATAAAGACCTGCATATCCGGTGAATGAGCAGGATGGGTGTGAAACATGCTTTTAATCCAGTTCTCCGGTCGGCTGGTAATGAAGACTTTGAGAGGAACATCGGTCAGACCGTCAAGGATAGCCTTGATGAACATTTCTACTATCCCTGATGCCGCGCATTCGTCCATCGCGTCTATGACGATAATATAATAAACTCCTTTTTCGTTTTCAGTCGCGATCCTGACAGGATTCATAACGAGGGAGCGGAATTGCTCGGATAGATCATTGAGATCGGCGACGTCGGGTTTGTTCTCGAGGACGTCATGGGTGACTGATCGGATCTTTGGGTTAGATCGAGCAAGCATTGTGGCAATCGTAGGGATGATGCGACGTGCATCCGTCAATCCTGAGCGAGAGCAAAAGAAACTTCCCCCAAGTTTGTTTTGCGCATCTAGACGTTTGCAGAGGGTGTGAGCGATGCTCGTTTTCCCTGTGCCGAGTTGGCCGTTGAGCCAATAGACCTTTGGAGTGGCAGGATCGTGCGCCCAGGCTTCTAGATCGGCCAATATCTGCACACGGGTATCTTCCATGCACCCGTGGGGTTGGTCACCTTCGGCGCCGTACCGCGTGTCATAGGATGCGTGCTCTGCGGGTTTGAGTAACGCTAAGGGATCCGGCGAGATATCTGCACTGTCCTTGAGTATGGAGGCAATGGCATTACCTGGTGCCCCACTTACTGACTGTATTCTGGATAACCACATCACCACCCTGGGTATCTGCAACAGAAATATGACTAGCGGTTGGCTCTGAGATATATTATATTCATTGTCAGCAAACTCACTGACGGTGTTCCCAGTAACAGTAGATATGATTCCGGGTGATGACATGGATTATAGGTTCGAATGCCAAAATTTCTGCTTGGGACTGGGGTCGAATACGTGAGTTGAGTCGGATGAGAAGGATGGGACGGCGATGCTAGCGCCAAAACCTTGAGTGAAGACACCTGGCACCACTACTCCTTTTGCTTTCCGGGAGACCCACCTGCGGTTAATATTCTAGAGACCTTCAAGACTGTTTCCATCTGTCTTTAATCTACATATAACTTCCCAACCGAATATTTGCTCTGGACCGCTAGTCACAACCTTAGTCCGTGGGTGACAGCCGCCATAAGAGCATTTCTAGCAAGTGGGACAGAATGTGAGTAGAAATAGTTACACTGAACCTGAACACGTAAATGTTGATAATAAATGTTCGGTACATGGAGAAGGACTGGGGTGGGAAAGGACTCACGGAACAGTAGTCAAAGGCAGGAAGCTATATACATTGATAAAGGACAGAGGAAAGTGCGGCTAGGAAGGATGACCCCAGAAGGTGAGCTGGGTATGGTAGCCAAGACCATGACAAGCAGATATAATTTCTCCCCATCCAATTGGACAGAGAATCAGTTTTGTGATGTTGAGTCTCTCGTTGCTTCCAGCGGACGCAGGGCAAGAATTCCAAGGGATTGTGCATGTTTATAGTCACACATTTGGATGATAGGGGAGAAGGACTATATCGGATAGTAGATATTAGCGAAAATGTTTGTTGGATGCGAGGATGATGCCATCAATCTCCAAGAAGGCATAGAATTTCATATTACCAAAAAAGCCTTTAGAACAACTATAGCAGACTACATATATATTGTCAGAGAATACAAGTATCTGAATGAACCCCCAACCAGTCACAACCCTGCAGTTACATATACTGTTTCCTGAAGATGATTGGTGCTTGGATACCCATGATCCAAAACTGGCAACTGATTAATCTGAAGCAAGGTGATGAAGATGACCCATGCATGTTGCGCCGTTCCATTTCAAGTGGCGCCGAAACCGCCTTTGGATGTCATTCTCTCGAGATTATCGACGTGCAGATCGCTGACACACGGCTGTGATTTGGAAGTCAAAGTCGTGTGCTGGTGATGAATTATGTGGTGGTAGTAGTTAGCCATAGAAGGCCTGTTGCATACTGGCTCGTGATTTGGAGATCAAAGTCAGTGCTGGTGACGAATCATCCAACAATATGGTAGTATTAGTGAGCCATTGAAGGCCTTGGCAGGCGGGCGATAACTGGCTCGTAGCCAGCGTCGGGCTATACGACAGGCCGGTCATGAGTCCATGCGCTGGCCAGGTTGGCATGCCAATGTGGTCGAGAACAGCCCAATTCTGCAATAAGAAATAGGCAAGGTCTCTGGGGAAATTGGGTGGTAATTGAGGACCAGTGTGACCTCCGAGTTGAGCGAGGGCCACGTAGGCAAAGCAATTTTGTGGCATGACTAACTGAAACTGCCACAGAGGAAAGGATTCATCAACTGGCGCGCGCGCGCGCAATGTCTGTGATCGCCGGGGTTTGAGCGCAAGTCTAAAATTGTTTAGCAGCACTTTGAACCACACCACAATTTCAATTTTTTTTCTCAGAGGCATTGCATAAGCATGAATGAGCCAGCAGCTCACTTGGGCAAGTTGGCAAACCGAGCGTGTGGAAGTCAGCGTAATTGACACCCCCTCATTCCAACGGGTTCCTGCCACCTGTGGTGCCCATTGTCATTTAAAAGAAATCTTACTTACGTTGTGTTGACACTTTGTGGCAGATTCGTGACTATTGTACGTGTTACGATAAGAACAAACTCATTCTGCTGCTGATTGAGCACACCTCGTTGTTTAGTGTATTGGAATAGCTGGATTAAGTATTCCTAATCATTTGATCACCTTTGAAGATGAAGTACGACAATCCATTACTGATGTTTTATTACATGTCACTGAAAATAATTCTTGCCTTCCAGGTCAAGCATGTCTGGTGGTTAAACAACACACCAGGTAAATAATCACAATTTTGTCCTCTGTAGGACAGTCATTCTAACCCGAGCTTTAGTGACCTTGCTATCCTTGATCGTAGGTCGCATATATATCCGAATGCCAACTCGATCGTTAAAACAAATCTACAATTGTTATCTTATCCCGCTAGCGTTTGGTGTCAACAACAATGATGTGCACGTGCAAGTTCTTAATTTGATATCACAGGAAATTGCAAGTGACGCTCATTTCCAGCGTACACTTCATCTGTCTGGAGTGAAGAAGTAAGTCCTTTGCTGTTTCTTGTCCAGCGAAACCTCATGTAGTAATTGATATTCCAGATGTCTGTAATGCTTATATGCGCACTATACTACATCATCTCACCAACAGCGAATTCTTTCAGTTATAGACGCTTTGTAGTTTATGAGGGGATCATTGGCGTTGCGATTGCATCGTTGATAATGGCATATCAGCATATCGGTACGATATTAAATTTAGGTTCCAAACATCGGCTTTACCTCACGAGCATTCTTTATTAGTGTGGTTACCATATACTATGGGAATTGACACTTGCTGGTGTTATAAATACCTAGCAGTCAATATTTACATAGTTAAAATAGCTAAAACCACAAAAATAGTCAGTAGATAAAGAACACAGACTCCCAGACTCAGTATATGCACATGACACAATACTTTTCAATGATCTGAAGGATCTACAAAAGAAAGCAAACATTTACCTCTATTTTTCATAGTTCTACATTGTTTTAGATACTTTACAGCTATGGGATTCTGCCCCAGGGTGATAGGTGCCTGGGCAGCTAAAGGACAGAGAGAATGGAAAAGAGTTAGAAGGCCACTCTGGGACTATGGAGAGGGCATAGATGGCAGAAATAAAAGGGAAAGGAATGAGGAATGACATGGATAAGGTCCAGATCAATTGAGAATGGAGAGGGGCAAAAAGGAGTGCATATATGCACCTCCTGGTGCCATCTACCTTATTGGGACTGCATCAAATGTCTCAGACTCATGAGGACTAAGAGAAACCAAAAAATATATAAGAAAAAGAAGATCAAGCATTTTCAGAGCCTTCCAATCAAAAGCAGGGTCTGTATATGTGACACAGTAATATGTATAGCACGGAACACAATCACCCCTATTACAATGTGTCTTATTTCCCTTTTTGCTCACACATGATTATCATTGCAACATTGAATAAGTAGTAGTGTTCAGACACAAGAAAAAAGTAGTTCTTCATGCTATATTGCCTGAACTGCTCCTTGCTTTTACCAGCACTTCGCTCACATCAATATTGCAATTCCCACTGAAGGCTCATCATTTGAGACCTGAATAAATTCAGAAGTTACTAGTCACATTTATAAGTGTCTCAAAGAGTTTCAAGCACACAGAGTTCCTATTCAATTTACTATCAATATTACAGACTTCTCAGAATATTGAGCCATCCCCTCAGTACCAGTACTAAAGAGCCATTTCAGACACCCCCAGTCATATAGCTACTAGAATCCATTCCCATAGCATATATTCATAGAAAACCATTCCATATTAATCTTTGAGTAGTTACCCTACTTTCTGAATGATCCCCAATCCTCCAATACTCTTAATTACAGCTGGCTCTTATATTGAGTCTCTACCTGACAATGGTCACTATCAATGTATGACAATTGACTATGGCTAGCTGTGAGTCCTCCCTATGACATTTTCCCAATCCCTGGCTTCTCACAATTTTCTCAGCCATAATACATTTTCGCATACATGGCATGTTACAACTTCTTTCCATATAATTGTGTGACCTGACACATCCCTCTACAGGCTGTAGCATGTTATTCAGAAAGGCAGTCATCACATGTGGGTGCTGTTTCACCAATTTGTTGAATTAACCACTCCATTAACTATTTACACCAACAGAGATGGCTGTGTCTGCAACTGAGTGGACCCCTCTTGTCTGACACAACAGTTGTCATCTTGATCATCCTTTGTACCCAAGACATTCTTCATGCTAAAGTAGCATCAAAAGTCATGACAGTCCTCATTTGAAATGGCCTGCTGTGCTTCAGGTACCATGAAATGTTACCTGTTTTTGGCTGATCATGCTGATGCCACTGTCAATTGTCAAAGTATGATTCACCAAGCTCAATTCACTTGGTCATACCAACCAAAGTCCCTGCATATCATGTACAAGCCACAGACTCACTAAATCATACATGTACATTTGGTTTAGCTCAGCACCTTTCACCTCATCATATTCTTTTCTTATCTGTTCACTTTGGTACTACTTGGTATATTCACAGGCATGTATGCCCACCCCCTACATTTTACATTCTAGTCTCCATTCCCTGTTTCCATATCTAAGAAAATTCATCCCTGCACTTCCTTAGTATAAAAGTAGCACACCCTCTGTATGTATTCTCCATTCAGATTATTGACTAAGTTAGGCACATGCTTTCAGTCTCTAAGTCCATTGTCCATGTTTGGTACTGACACTCTCAGGCCTCTACCAAATGTCTTCCTGAAATCCAGTGGAAGTATGGGTAGATAGATACAACACAAGTACATTGAAGCCAATGCCACATCTGTCTCAGCTCATTGGACCAAGCTGAATATCCAAACCAAGTGTGTCTGCACATGCACTTAACAGTATAATCTGAACAAAATATCTATCTGTATTTTATTACCCTCACAAACAATATGCCTCCATGTACTAGAGCTATAGCATGAGCTGAGCATAGTCAGCTCACCCCTAGGGTCATACAGTGCAGAGTACACAACATATCAAGCACCCCACCTCTTTGCTTTGGTCACAACTCTTTGCCCTGTTTGTTCCACCCTCTCAGTTTCCCCTTGCAGTCCACTCAGATTGAAGAGGTTATTGATGATGAAATAGAATATGAGAAACAGGGTGACATCAAATATGAAAATAACCCAGACAGGAGTGAACACAGTTTGGAAGGGCCAACCAAAGTCCCTGAACCTGAAGACCCTCCTGTTCCACAAGTACCTCCTCTAATTCCTGTTCTGGAAACCCCTTTGTTCCTTTGATTTGAAATCACTATGACTATTTGAAATACTAATCTAGTATATAATATGTATGTAAATTAGTAGTTCTGTAGTCAGAAAATTGACTAAGATTACCCCTAGGCTTTTGTCAGACCTTGCCCTTGGAAATTAAGGATCTTACAGGATTTGGACAGTGCAGCACATAAGCTGAATCCAAGCCCTACTCTGACCCTCACCCAAAGTTACAACCTCACTCAAGTATTATGCAAGAACCTTGCCTCAGCCCATTCTTAACAGATACCAGCACTAAAGTGCTGGATTAATAGATCTCACCAGAACAAATGAGATAACAGAGCACCAGATTAAATATCTCATAGAAGAAATAGTTAGGATTTACTAGATACATATCTCACACATCACAGATAAATCATCCATAAATCATGCTCATAAATAACACTGCCAAGTGCTTTCATTATTACCCAATTTGGAAAGAAACTGTTATAATTGTTGTTCAAGTCTGGATCCTTTATAGTTACATTGATATCATATCATTGCAAGTTTTTACAAATTCTGGTTTCAGCCTACATTGTATTCATATTGTTACAGCTCACTCAACCTTACCCAGAACTAGAGTCAAATTCCCAGGACAGGTGCTAAAGTGCCAGATAACTAGGCTGTGTTAGAATAAACAACATAATTACACTCTCAGTTTCAAAATCACATCAGAAATCCACAGTAAATTCAGTATAGCATCTCCCAAACAATTTCTAAACTTCTTTACCCTTCACCTTCCCCTTCCTGCCCTTGTTGTGCTTACTCTGTGTCTCCCCTTGGAGATGCTAACAATTTCAGAAAATGAGGAGAACTAAGAATGAACTCAATATAGAAAGCACCCAGATGTCAGGGGACCACCCATTTCAAATCCTGAACTGATACTGAGCTGATTTATCCATACCAAGCATTACCAAACTGAACTGCACATTCAGATGATAAATGCTACTACAACATCTTGGTCCAGATATGAGACATACTGAACCAAGAGGCTGAGGCATCAGCCCAAGCACCGTAAAACCAGATATGGATTGTAGGGCTCTGTACTCATCATATATGACACATTTGTCTTCATTCAATGAGTCAACCTGAAAGGTTACCCAAGTGGACTAGATGGTGTAGTGGTTAACACCATAGCTATATATGCTATAGCCCTGGGTTCAAATCCTGGTCTGGTCATTCTTTTCATCTAACATGTGCAAGAATAAAACAAAGTAAAATATATGATGCTCCTTGTTCCAGAACCACAACCACATCCAACTTTCCCATGATCTCCAAAATCAACATCTGCCATACATCCACCTCACTAGATCCCAAGCAGAGTATCTAGATCATACCCAGCAGGCATACTCAGCATCCACCAGTCAGTGATATGCTGACCCCAGCAGCTGCAGGGATCACCAACAAACCACCATCCCAGCACAATGCCCTGACAGTCATGGATGGTCACAGCCTTTGATCAAGCTTGCAGGCCACAAACAGGAATGAAAGCAATGACTCACAGGGCAAATCAACAAGGTCTCCTGTGGAGGCCCACCAATTTCTTCTCGATAGATGACTTCTCAAAGACAGTCCATAACATTTCACAACTTAGCCATGGTGCTACTACACCTAGCAGAACCACAAACATCAATCCCAAAGACTACAGAAGAGGGGATCAGGGTGATTGCAACACTGATAGTAGACTTAGCAGACAGGTCATCTATTGCTGAAGTGGCAACTGCAGTAAAGGAGCAATTGAGTGGGGTGAATGACATCCTCGCTCCCATTCTCCAGCAGATAGAGCAAGCAGCAACATCAATAAAGGATTCCACCAACAGTTTAGCAGGTACAGTTGAAGAATTAAGACAAGAGAGCAACAGCACAGCACAAAGAATAGCAGAAGCAGTCACAACCCATGCACCAACCTCACCAGTGCACAACACAGGGCACACACTGACTGACAGGCTAGCACAATACCCAACATATGCAGGGGCACTGGCAGCATGCACCACAAAGCCAGTGAGCCTCCAATCGAGCACCTTGGCCAGATGCAACCTTCACACCTAGCAAATCCTAGTTGACAAAGCACCTGCTGCTGAGAACCATGAGATTTCCAGATTATCAGAACCTGACATCCTTAACAAGGCCAATCAGGCTATTGGGGACATGAGCTGGGATGATGACCAAGAAACACCAAGAGTGGTAGGCATGCAAAGGCTCCCAAGTAACACCCTACTTCTAGAACTCCAAACAGAGGAATCAGTTGAGCTTCTGCAGACCCTCTAAGTCTCTTTCAACTTCTTATCCAAATTTAGCAACACATCAATTATCAAGCCCAGCAACTACTCAGTGATTGCTGAATTTGTCCCAACAAGGTTTAACCCAGAATCCCAAGCTGAGCTTTCTCATGTAGAATCCAGCAATAGCTTAGGGGAAGGAGACATAGTCTCTGCTCATTGGATCAAACCAATGGGGAGACGCATGCCTACCCAAACTACAGCTCACATGATCTTACAGCTATGCAACAGAACAGCCGCAAATGCGCTAATCAGATGTGGATACACTCCAATCTTCGTTAGTTAGCATAATATAGATCACAAGGATCAGAAATCAATCAGGTATTTCACAGACAAAAGGGCTTATAGGTCGCAGTGACAACTGCGAACTTGGGTCATTACTCACGTCACTCCAGGTCCATCCGTTAATTTTCCCTCCCCCAGATTGATCTGAGTCAGACAGATGTACTGCCATACTAGTATCCGTCTCCTCGGTCGTTGACGCTCCCCACCTGAACGAGATTTTCTCTTGTTTCAAAACTTGAATCTCGCTGTCATTTGTGTCGGTGGGTTTGAAATAAGCACCACGGATGTTCAGGAGGACCCGCGTGCTGCAGATGCTGCTCACTACACGAAGTGGTCTGTGATACTTGTTAGTCGTTGACTCTTGGAGTAATTTAAGGCTCACAGCTCGAGTAAGATTTGGTATTGATTCTTCAGAGGAAAAAAAAAGGAGACCACGAAATGAGTATCATCACAACTTAACTTCTATGAGACAAGTCATACTGGTGCAGTTTTGGCGACAACGACATTAGCCACGGATAGCACTAATGTACTAGGAATCAGAAGCGCTCCGGAATGAGCTTGATAGACCAACTTAGTGTATAGACGTAATACAGTAATCCTGATGTGCAATAAATCTCCACATTTGTAAAAAGTGTATAATTGTTCTCACCATCTTGAAACATCGTCTTGATCATTGGATTACGGCTGACACGGTAATGTTGGAACCCGCGGTAGAGCGTCAAGGCTGCGATTACTGTTAGACGTACGTATTTTGTCAGAGGATATTTTGAACAAAGGGACTTCTTGGATCGCACCCGCTTGATTCACCATGAAAATCATGAATTGGAAAACTGACCCGTTATTTTTAGGTACATGCGGTGCGCAGATAATTCCGGCTCCTAGCGAATTGATGAATGGAGGAACTCGGACCCCTTAGCTTTTCCCGTTAATAAAAGGTAAACCCGATCGAAGGCTTTATTGCTTACAGGTCAGGGAGTCCAGGAATCGCTTCATAAGCACTGAGGCTGAAGCAATGACGGACTATGGTATATTGATTCAATCACAGCGGATCAAAAACTAAGCTCATGCTTACAACAGTGAACACGACAAGGAAAACAAGTATAGATCGACGAGCTCCCCAAATAGCATATGTCCGCATAGCAAGAATTACTAGTCGTAATTCAGTAAGTTGTATAATCTATTCAATAAACCCTTACTCTCTGAGATGTTCATCCCTACAACGAAGGCCCCTGTACTCAATAGTAGAGTTAGGTACGAACAAATGGAGGGCACAAGGACAGGACCGACATGCAGTTGCCTTGGCAAGAGAGGGGCAGCTCTGGAATAATATATCAGAGAAATTGCAACAGTGTAGCAATGATTATGACGATACATTTGGATCCTTGGTACCGAGTACAGCTATATCTGAGGTCAGGGCGTTGTACATGAATGTAATGCAAACTACTGACTGTACACAGCTAAAGATGTATCAACGAAAGGACTGTACCTGTTCAGAATGAACAGAACCTTCCCTATGGACCATTCAGAGCCCCATACATAGTATACCTTAAAAACAATTAGCATAGTTCTCAAATATTTACCG
>QFEC01014129.1:0-22931 GCA_003316585.1 Gomphus bonarii | reverse complement strand
TCTGACTCCGGACTTAACATGCAACATTGTTGCATATCTTATGGCACCCCATTCTCTATATAAGTAATTAGTCCTCATGTATGTATTCTCTGTTCAGATTATCAACTAAGTTAGACATATGCTACCAGTACCTAAGTTAGTAGTCCAACCATTTGGTACCAAGCATCTTGGAACCCTACTGACCATCTGTCCGAAATCCAGTGGCATGGGCAGGAGGATTGGCGCAACGCAAGAACATTGAAGCCGATGCCACATCCAAACCTCGGCTCATTGGACCAAGCCAAACCACCCAAACTGAGAGTGTGTGTGCACGCACTTAACAGTCTACAAGATATCCAGGATCCTAGAGCATATATCATAATATTTAGATGATTTTAAAAATTGAATTCAATTTCCTATCAGATACATGATCCAAAACTTCCAAACATGTGAATGGTTTTGTTGCTTACTGTATAAACCTCCAGGAAGAAACTCATTGTACAATAAAAACTTTTCAATTACACTGAACTTATATACTCCCTTCCATTCTGATGTCCTAACGTCTTTCAACCCCTCCATCGAAAGAGAGTCGAGGACAGAGGCCGCTGCCGCTATGGGATAGCAACAACTCAACATAGTTTGAGTAGCTCACCACATGTATATATATAATGATCAATTAGTAAAAGACCTATATGCAGATTTTTAGATTCTATAGGAGTATCAATCAGCCTTCCCCGCTTTCTCAATCTTCATTCTCAGTGTCATGAGAAGCATCGGTCCAATCTTCCTCTTCTTCATCGTCATCATCCTCTACATCCGAATTCTCAAAAAACATAACGCTTTTAACTTTATTCCTCAACCACTCAACAGTGCTCGGGGAGAACTCATCATCCATATCAAGGTACAAGCGTTGAATTGGGGTTAGGGATTTTTTTCGAGCCTTGATGAGAGCCTTGAGCTGCCTAGCTTTTAGCCCTGATAGTTTCAGCGTGTCCAGTTTAGGACACAGGAGAGGCGAGTGGGAGGTGAGAGAATCACAAAAATGAATAGGAAGAAAGTTAAAATCGAGGATCATGTATTTGACGTTGTGCAAGGTACTGAGAAATAATTTTGCATCGTCTCGCGTGCAGTGAAATGAGGCGATCTTGAGGACTTCGAGAGATCTGAGGCGTGGCTTGTTGGAAGGGCAAAAGGCACGTATAAGCAACTTTACATTTTCCAGTTCAAGGTCCAATTTTAAGGCCACCTGAAGGGTAAGATTTGACACTCAGGACATGGTAGAAATCATTGAAGCTCACCAGCGCTGGGAAATCTATATGATTAACAACAAATAATGCGTCGGCTAAATCGATCTGGGCTAGACCAAGCCTCCGTAGATTAGGGAGTAGAATGCGCTCCAAAGGCCAGGAACCAGGCAATGGTGCTGAGCCTTCCAGACTAAGAGTCTCCAGCTTCGGGGACCGATGTAGCATCTGCACGAATTGTTCGGTTGTAGGGCGAACGTCTTTCGTATGCCAAGCTAGGTGCAAGCTTGCTAACCCTGTGATGAAGGTTACCAGCTCCCAGTCAAAATGAACACCCCAAAGCACAACAGAACGTATGGTCGGTGTCCCAAGGGGGAAAAGGACGCGGGGAAACACATCCCGGTGCATCCATTCTGAATAGCAGAAAATGCCTATGTGTTCCAATATTGGTGCAGAAGGTACCAGAGCCAGACTCTCGTGCCAGATCCCAATTAACTCGTAGGAATTGGTTTGCAGTACAAACATTTTCCAACGAAGGACGTGGGGTAAAATTAGGTCAAGGATCCTATAGGATCCTTCACGATACTCGTCGGAGACGGGTAATGTTGTATCTTCGCTCACGAATATTAACGGCATTGAACCTCTCTCCGTTGGTTCGTCCGCGAGGTCCACCTGGATTGTTAAAGGAACGTCCTTCGATCGAGCGATCCATACCTTGGCCTTCTCTAACGAACTTGAGGATCCATCAAAATTAAGGTTGGACCATAGTTGACCGGTACCAATAGCAACGTTTCTCCAGTATTGGCACACCCAACTGCAAGGTATTGCAATGTGCGTTGAAACGCGGCCACCGTCGTCACCATCGTCGCTATCAACGTCATCGCTGTCGACGTCATCGCTTTCACTGTTGTCTCCAAAGTGTCTGAAATCCTCATATCTCGGGTCATCCGAGCCTAGAATAAAAATATATGAAAGAATCTCTGGTGGAAGAGAGCTGATTCCACGATGGGATATTGTAGAGTTAGTGTCGGAAAAAGATGAAAGATGGGTGGCATGTCCAAAGTCGGCTTGCAGGAGCATCGTCATTGTTCTGGCATGTGGTAAATGTGTTAAATTAAAGTCACCTCAACTAGTCTAGAACAATCTCACCCATGTGCACTGATCCTTGACGAAAAAGTTTTATGCACTATCTATCAATCAATGATGAAGCAAGAGCAGAGACCTGTGGATGCTTCCGAGAAAGGTAACAGTGGTGGCTGTCGAGCGTCGAAAAAAGTAGCCTTCGATCACGTAAGCATTGTCAAAAAAACATCACGTAATGATAGGCTGCAAACTTTAGGGGGAGACATCTCTGGGCGCACTGCCCTGTCGTTAAGGGTTTAGTTACACAATATATTTTAGGATCATCACTCTCTCATCATATACTGGTGAAGAACAGGAAATTCTCTAAAATTCCTGGCGACAGGATTGTTATTGACGACTTATATATATATATCTTCCCTATCAACATATGATGATTGAGAAATCGTGAGCGTTGACCTCCAGGGCCTAATCCACTGCCTCCTTATGGTCGTTGCAAGTCTTTCTCTATCGGCTGACTTCTGTGTCACCGTGGTTTTTTTCACCCTATCATAGAGGTCATATTACCTGCCCTATACAGGCAGGTGGCGTGCACGCGGAGTGTACTAAATTTCCGACCGGCTGGACATTTGACCATTTGAGCACTTTCATGTCCATCGTTGTTGGATGAAAGCTTCCATTTTCTGTGGTTGATGCAGATATAAAACAGGGCTATCTTTACCTCAGCTCTCGTCATAGCGGTGAGGCGCAGCCCGCAGGGGAGGACTCCGGAGACTCTGTATGTTGTTCTAAACCCCGAAAGTGGACTGCGGCAACAAAAAAAGCAAGAAAGCAGAAAATTGAATGTCTGAAAAATATATTAAACCTGTATTATCAAGTAGTCTTGGTGTTTCAGTGTCACGTCAGACAAATAAGCTCATTGTAATCAGTCTTTGCAGACGCGTTGCTCTTGTCTGGGTTAAAAGCGCCCACTAACACTATAGACCATCCCACCAAATTACTCCACCTTCTTTGCTCTAGAACCAGTTTTTCCCTTCTCTCTTTCCGACTCGAGCTGGGTCATGCCCTCACCCGCAAAGGCAAAGGGACAGTATTCAACAGTACCCTCCGACGTCTCGAGTCCACCAATTCCTCAACCTCCACCAATAGCGGGCTCCGGTTACTTTACACCAGAGACTGAATCAACTACCAGCATGCTTCGAGCACCAGAGTCAAGGCAGCAGAGTCCAGCTCCAGAGAGTACCTCAGAAGCTGCATTTTCACCATCTCCACGGCCGAGGCCAGTCACCGTGAGCGTTGACGTTATTATGCGCGTTTAGTGTAACAATTATATTTTAGTATGAGACCTTGGCCCGTGACTCGTCCTTTCGACATTCTCGGTTCAGCACTGCTGGGCTTTCGGACGCTTCCACTATTGGCATACCCAATGACCTGCCCGCAGGCGCTAAGGGTTATGGGTGGTCGGTGAAGGACATCGAGGCCGACGACGCCATGCACAATCCTGATCCTGTTCGAGATGCACAACTTGATCGCAAGTTCACTCTTTTTAGTGCTCGTGGTTGGCTTAATATCGGGACTATTATCGTTCTCATTGGCGGTCTCATTACCCTGTTTGCTGCCTACCCAATCATTTCCTTTTATACTCGTCCCAGGCTGCCAACTATCGGCGGTTTCAACCTAGGAGGGATCAACGGGTCAGGTCAGGTCCCATCCCTGCCTGGGATCCCTTCCGTGATCGATGCTGCGACACCCCAATCGGCTATGACCAAAGTTGGTGTTCATGGACAAAACTACAAACTTGTCTTTTCGGACGAGTTCAATACAGATGGTCGCACATTTTTTCCGGGTGATGACCCGTATTGGGAGGCTGTCGATCTCAATTACTGGCCCACAGCTGACCTTGAGTGGTACTCGCCAGAGGCCATTACCACAAAGGACGGCAAACTTCAGATTACCATGACAGAGCAACTCAACCACAACCTCAATTTCCAGTCAGGAATGCTTCAAAGTTGGAACAAATTTTGCTTCACAACTGGTATTCTCGAGGCCTCGATCAGCTTGCCGGGTGACGGGATTACACCTGGATATTGGCCAGGTTTCTGGTCAATGGGTAACTTAGGCCGTGCTGGTTATGGTGCTACAACCGACGGTACTTGGCCTTACTCTTATGATTCTTGTGATACTGGTACCCTTCCGAACCAGACAAATCCTGATGGGAGCCCCTTGGCTGCATCCACCACGGGTAAAGACTCAAGAACCAATTTCGCACTCTCCTATCTACCGGGCCAACGTGTTAGTGCTTGTACATGTCCAAACACCAACGTCCCTCTCGACCATCCTGGCCCCACCCCTTCAAAAGGACGTGGCGTTCCCGAAATCGATGTCATTGAGGCGCAGATCGATACTGTCAATCGTGAGGGGCAGGCTTCGCAGTCATACCAGATTGCACCATTCAATGCAGGATATCAATTTAACAACCAGTCTCCTGCCGTGGAAATCGTTAATCCAGCGATCACAAAATTCAACACTTTCACGGGTTCGATAACGCAACAAGCTGTCAGTGCACTCACCCAGCTTGGTACTACTAATTATGGCGGGAATGGATATCAGAAATATGGATACGAATGGTTTTCTAATCCAAACGACAGGGCAAGCGGTTATATCTCATGGTATGTTGGTGATACGACAACGTGGACCATGAACCCTACAGCGATAGGTCCAGAGACAGAGACGGAGATTTCACAGCGTTTGATACCAGAGGAGCCTATGGTACATGACCATTATGTGTCTCAATAACTTACTCAAAGGACTTCTTTTTAGAGCATCATCCTTAATTTCGGCATGTCACCTGGGTTCCAACATGCCGATTTCAAAAATCTCAAATTTCCAGCCACGATGTTAGTCGACTATGTGCGCGTATATCAACTTGAAACGACTGATCATGGCGTCGGCTGCGATCCCGCGGCTTACCCCACGGCGGCATATATCAATGCGTAAGTTGAGGGATCTTGTTTTTAAGCATAACTTGACGCATAAACCTATGTTAGCCATCTCAATGCATATGAAGATTACAACTTGACGACATGGAAACAAGTGTGTGACAATCGCGACGCTTGCCTGGTCAATGAACTAACGTTTTCCACTCAGGCTGGTTATTCGTTTCCAGGAAACAGCAAACTAAACCAGTGTTGATTATCCCCCTTCTTCATTCTTCATACTCAAAACTTCATCAAGTTGTCTGCTTCCCTATTCATGATACCGTAACGACCTTTTCCATCTCGCATGTTTACAACCGCGCATTCATCACCATCCTAACTCAAGTTCGCTTTCTCGCTGTCGCATCGGTTCGGACAATGTGCATAACCACGGGAATCCCTTCGCTGCTCCTCATATTAGAATCCCTCCCATTTTTTCCCTATGAACGTGTTAGTTTGGACTTTCTCCAGACACGTTGATGACCGCTCCTTGAACTATTCTTTCCGCCCGTCCCTGACCATGCCATCTCAATCGTGCCGCGAATCGTCGCTGGGCGATGAGGGATGGTACGAGGGCAATGTGCATATAGTACATTATTACTTGATGGATGGACGTTTAGTATTATCTTATTTGCGCTGTACTATTCTTTTGAAATACAGGTTGCTAAACCCCGACTAGAATCACATGTACTTTGGCAACAACTAATGATACTTTTATTTATACATACGGCTTCCTGATTTGATCGCTGAGGGAATTGTTTAAACTGATACAGAAAACTATATAATTTGTAATGCGCAATTGGAAACTGGGATAGTCAGGTTGAAAAGCAGCATAACAAAATTAAGAAAAAACTTACCTTGACCAGCCGCAATCAAGATCAAATAATTATTTCATTATAACTTTTACAAGGCAAACTACATAAATGAGAGACAATTCATCCTTTGTCATTTACTCCGCTATAGCTTGTGATGTCACAGTCACAACTTTAGACTTCAAGGTCCGACGAGGGATTCCTTTGCCACCAGTATGTCTCGTCTACCCCCACCCCCACCTGGGTTTCCAGGCGTACCTCCACCTCCACCAGGGATGCCGCCTCCAAACTATGGCTCGGGTATGCAATTGACTTCGAAACTTCCACCTGAAGCACTCGTTCATAAGTCGAACAAATGGATTCAAATGCAGAACAAGCGTTATGGTGAAAAACGAAAAGCTGGCTATATCGATGTGGGGAAGCAGGTCAGTGTATTGAAAACCTTTGCCACTACGTTGATTCCCATATTTGGTGTAGGATCTGCCCCCCGAACATGTCAGGAAGATCATTAAAGACCACGGCGACATGAGCAATCGCAAGTTCCGCAATGACAAGCGTGTCCATCTTGGCGCGCTCAAATATATTCCTCACGCTGTTCTAAAACTTCTTGAAAACATACCATACCCTTGGGAACAAGTTCGGGAGGTACCCGTGCTCTACCATATCACAGGTGCTATCACCTTTGTCAACGAGACTCCTCGTGTCATCGAATCGGTTTATCATGCTCAATGGGCATCAATGTGGCTTGCTATGCGTCGCGAAAAGCGCGACCGCAGGCATTTCAAGCGCATGCGATTTCCTCCCTTTGACGATGAGGAGCCCCCTCTCGATTATGGTGATAATATTTTGGATGTAGAACCTCTTGAAGCAATCCAACTAGATTTGGACGAGCAGGAGGATTCTCCTATTTTCGAATGGTTTTACGACCCCAAGCCTTTGATTGACAACCCTGCATTCGTCAACGGCTCTTCGTATAAGTTTTGGTCATTGCCACTACCAGTCATGGCCAACTTGTACCGTCTGGGTCGCACCCTACTTTCCGACTATACTGACCCCAATGCATTCTACTTATTCGACAAAAAGTCATTCTTCACTGCCAAGGCACTTAACATGGCGATCCCCGGTGGTCCTAAATTCGAGCCATTGTATCGCGACATGGACCAGTTTGATGAAGATTGGAACGAATTTAACGATATCAACAAAATAATTATTCGACAACAGATTAGGACCGAGTACAAGGTTGCTTTCCCACATTTGTACAACTCACTTCCTCGTTCTGTGCACATCTCTCCGTACCATGCACCCAAGAACGTCTATATTCGGACAGAAGACCCAGACCTTCCTGCGTTTTATTTTGACCCACTTATTAACCCTATTGCATCTCGCTCCTTCTCGCCAAAGAATGCACCTATCGTATCACATGAGGATATCATCTTTGGACCGAATGGACTGGACGATGATGACTTTGAGCTCCCAGAACAAGTTGCTCCATTCCTGTCTGATGCTGTGCTTGAGAATGAGCATACTGCCGATGGCATTGGATTATGGTGGGCTCCGGCTCCATACGACCGCCGGAGCGGGCGTACTCGTCGCGCAGAAGACATTCCGCTTGTGAAGAACTGGTATCTGGAACATTGTCCCCCAAATCAGCCCACCAAAGTTCGCGTCTCCTACCAAAAGCTTCTTAAATGTTTCGTTCTCAATGAGCTCAAGCATCGTCCACCTAAGGCAATGACTAAAAAGAACTTGTTCAGACAACTGAAGGCAACCAAGTTCTTTCAGACGACAAAGCTCGACTGGGTTGAAGCAGGTCTGCAGGTCTGCAGACAAGGCTACAACATGCTCAATCTACTTATTCACCGCAAAGTGAGTTTCATAGTTTCAATTCCTACTGAACATGCTAATATATGTACTTCAGAACTTGAACTACTTGCATCTGGATTATAACATGAACTTGAAACCTGTCAAGACACTCACGACCAAAGAACGGAAAAAATCGCGTTTCGGAAATGCTTTCCACTTGTGCCGAGAGATTCTACGACTCACCAAGCTTGTTGTGGATGCTCACGTCCAGTTCCGCCTTGGAAATGTAGATGCTTTTCAACTTGCGGACGCATTGCAATACATCTTCGCACACATTGGCGCGTTGACCGGTATGTACAGGTACAAATACAAGGTATGATGTGGTCTCTCCACTCAGAGGATTCATCTTACCATAAATTTCATTAAGTTGATGCGTCAAGTTCGGATGTGCAAAGATCTGAAACACCTCATTTACTACCGTTTCAACACCGGCCCTGTTGGTAAAGGTCCTGGTTGTGGGTTTTGGGCTCCCGGCTGGAGAGTTTGGTTGTTTTTCATGCGCGGTATTGTCCCGCTTCTCGAACGATGGTTTGTGGCCTTGTTTTGATGATTGCTTGAAAATGACGACCATTGCTAGGCTTGGCAACTTGTTGGCTCGTCAATTTGAAGGCAGAAACAGCAAGGGCATTGCCAAGACTGTAACAAAACAGCGTGTTGAGTCGCATTACGATCTTGAGCTTCGTGCAGCAGTCATGCATGACATCTTGGATATGATGCCCGAGTCAATCAAACAGAACAAGGCCAAGACAATATTACAACATCTTTCAGAAGCATGGCGGTGTTGGAAAGCTAACAGTACGTTTTATTATCACTGAACTGAATAAAATATCTGGCTTAGTTTCTCAGTCCCATGGAAGGTTCCCGGTATGCCGACTGCAATTGAGAATATCATTCTGCGCTACATCAAGAGCAAAGCGGACTGGTGGTGCTCGTACGTTTATATAGACTTCTTTCTTTCCCTTTCCTTATGTTTTCTTCTTTATGTTAGTGTCGCTCACTATAACCGTGAACGTATTCGTCGTGGCGCTACTGTTGACAAAGCGGTAGTCAAGAAGAACCTCGGCCGTCTCACCCGTAAGCCGAACTCCATGCACTATATAATCCTCCTTTCCTCATCCTGCACCGTTCAGGTCTTTACCTTAAAGCCGAGCAGGAGCGGCAGCATGGTTATCTAAAGGATGGACCATATATCAGTGCAGAGGAGGCTGTAGCAATTTATACATCTACCGTCCATTGGCTCGAAAGTCGCAAGTTTGCGCCTATCCCATTTCCGTATGTCACGTGAGTTGAAATACCACATTTATAACTAATTTTTTCTTCAAGACCACTGTCATATAAGCATGACACGAAACTTCTTGTTCTGGCGCTTGAAAAGTTAAAGGAAGCTTATAGTGTCAAAGGTCGTCTTAATCAATCTCAGCGTGAGGAACTCGCGCTCATCGAACAGGCCTACGACAATCCACACGAGTGTCTTTCCCGGATCAAACGTCTGCTTCTTACTCAGCGTGCTTTCAAAGAAAGTGGCATAGAATTTTTTGACACGTACGACAAACTCATTCCATGCTATGATATTGAGCCGGTAGAGAAGATCACTGACGCGGTGAGTATGGTTTTATCACTTTTAGTCCACTTTGTCTCAAACGTACATTTTTAGTATCTTGATCAATTCCTTTTCTTCGAGTATGTTGTCACTCTAGGGTCATATTTTACCTCGTAACCTTATAACCTCTTGTGCAGGGCCGACAAGCGTGGGTTGTTCCCCGCATGGATTAAACCTGCAGACACTGAACCACCCCCTCTCCTTGTATACAAAGTTTGTACTGTTCCGTAGTATCTCCAACAGATATCATCTGACCAATACCTGCTTGCAGTGGTGTCAAGGGATTAACAATTTGACTGATATATGGGAAACCAGTGACGGTGAATGCAACGTGCTCATGGAAACTGTATTGTCGAAGGTCTACGAGAAGATCGATCTGACCCTACTTAACCGGCTACTACGTCTCATTTTGGATCACAATCTGGCCGACTATATCACAGCGAAGAATAATACTGGTATGTAGCTTGCGTGCGTGATCAGTGGTTTGTTGCCTCACAGTTCCTTTATAATTAGTGCTCACTTACAAAGGTTGGTGATGCAAATTGCATTATCGCAACTCAGTATTGACAATGGATGAATGGCAGACATGGCGCACACGAATGCATTTGGAATGATTCGTGGCCTGCAATTTTCGGCTTTTGTTTTCCAGTACTATGGTCTTGTCCTTGATCTGCTTATCTTGGGATTGAAGCGTGCAAGTGAGATGGCTGGGCCCCCACAAATGCCGAACAATTTTTTGCAGTACCGTGACTCTGCTACAGAGACCCGTCATCCCATCAGACTTTATTCGAGATATGTCGACCGTCTCCATATCCTGTTTCGGTTCACCGCCGACGAAGCCAGAGACCTCATCCAGCGATATCTCAGCGCAAACCCGGACCCGACCAATAATAATGTAATTGGGTACAATAACAAGCGTTGTTGGCCTCGAGACTGTCGCATGCGTCTGATCAAGCACGATGTCAATCTGGGACGTGCGGTATTCTGGAATGTCAAGCAAAGTCTGCCACGCTCACTCACCACAATTGAATGGGATGACACATTCGTCAGCGTGTACTCTAAGGACAACCCTCAATTGTTGTTTTCAATGTGCGGTTTCGAAGTGCGAATATTGCCCAAGATTAGGACGATGAGCGGAGAACAGTTTTCCTTGAAGGATGGTGTTTGGAATTTGACGAACGAACAGACCAAAGAACGCACTGCTCAAGCTTTCCTCCGAGTATCCGATGATGGTCAGTGTAACGTTGGTCGGTGTGACCACCATTTGGTTGACATGACTTTTCTAGGTATTCAAGCATTCAATAATCGAATTCGTCAAGTTTTGATGAGCTCTGGGTCCACGACATTCTCCAAAATTGTCAACAAGTGGAATACAGCAATTATTGGTTTGATGACCTATTACCGAGAAGCTGTTGTCCACACCAATGAACTCCTGGACGCATTGGTGAAAGCAGAAAACAAGATACAAACTCGTGTGAAAATTGGTCTCAACAGTAAGATGCCTTCACGTTTTCCTCCTGTAGTGTTCTATACACCGAAGGTAAAGATTTCTCAAACGATATGACATTTCTGTGCTAACTATTCATTGCCAGGAACTCGGTGGCTTAGGCATGTTGTCCATGGGCCACGTCCTCATTCCGCAGAGCGACCTACGATGGTCAAAACAGACGGATGTGACTGGTCAGTTTTTTTTTATGTTTCAATGACAGGCTGACTCTGTAATTGCAGTGACACATTTCCGTGCTGGAATGACGCATGAGGAGGATCAGCTCATTCCAAATTTATATCGTTATCTCCAACCATGGGAAGCAGAGTTTCTCGATTCAGCTCGCGTGTGGTCTGAATATTCCATGAAACGGAAGGAAGCCAATGCCCAGAACAGGCGTTTGACCCTTGAGGATCTAGAAGATAGCTGGGATCGTGGTATTCCTCGTATCAATACTCTATTCCAGAAGGATAGGCACACGTGAGTAATCTATAGTCCTTGTTTTGGTTGGAGCTAAGGAATTTCACACAGCCTGGCCTATGATCGTGGATGGCGCGTGCGAACAGATTGGAAACAATATCAATTGCTCAAACAGTAAGTGCTTTATTCATCATTATTTATTTGTCTAAGTCCTTTCCAGCAATCCATTTTGGTGGACTTCGCAACGACACGATGGAAAGTTATGGCAATTGAACAACTATCGTGTAGATGTCATAGCAGCACTAGGAGGTGTTGAAGGTATTCTTGAGCATACGTTGTTCAAGGGAACATATTTCCCGACTTGGGAAGGTGTGTTTTTTAAGATTCTCTCGTTCTCTCTTTCTTAATGCACATTTCCCTAGGTCTTTTCTGGGAGAAAGCTTCTGGATTCGAAGAATCCATGCGCTACAAGAAATTAACAAACGCCCAGCGCTCTGGTTTGAACCAAATTCCCAACCGTCGGTTTACACTGTGGTGGAGTCCAACCATCAATCGAGCCAATGTCTACGTTGGTTTCCAGGTCCAGCTCGATTTAACGGGCATTTTTATGTTTGTACATTACTTAATAATCATACTTCATCTCACTTTTCCTTAGGCACGGCAAAATTCCAACTCTGAAGATCAGTTTGATCCAAATATTCAGGGCACACTTATGGCAAAAAAGTGAGTTGAACACTCCACTTCCTGACCATCATTTGACTTCGCCTGTTGTACAGTTCATGAGAGGTCAGTGCCACCATCATATATTTATCACAATACACTTATGCAACTGCAACGTTAGTGTGGTGATGGACCTTGTGAGTCTCAACTACGTATTGTAATCCTGACCCACACGCTCATCTTGAGAAAGTGTCAAGTATTTGACCAAGAGCTAGAAGCACTCCAAATCGAGACTGTGCAGAAAGAAACTATTCACCCGCGTAAAAGCTACAAAATGAACTCCTCCTGTGCAGATATACTTCTTTTTTCTGCATACAAGGTTAGTACAACCGTACAGGAATAGATTGCAACTGACAATTTTGTAGTGGAATATTTCGCGTCCTTCTCTAGTCACGGATGTAAGTCCGGCGGTTTTTGTTCTTCCCAATGATTGTACTTATATGCACATTTTAGTCGAAAGACGTCCTTGATGGAACCACGAGCAATAAATATTGGATTGATGTTCAACTACGCTGGGGTGACTTTGATTCACATGACATTGAACGTTACACTCGTGCCAAATTCTTGGACTATGTAAGTCTGAGAAATGTTGTGATAGATGTTTTTTCATACTGACTGTGACTGATATGTTTGAAGGTTTCTGATTCTATGAGTATCTATCCTTCTCCGACTGGTGTCATGATCGGAATGGACTTGGCTTATAATCTGTGGTCTGCTTATGGAAATTGGTTCCCTGGCATGAAGCCTTTGATCCAGCAGGCAATGGCAAAAATAATGAAAGCAAACCCTGCCTGTCATGTCCTCCGAGAACGCATTCGCAAAGGTTTACAGCTTTACTCATCAGAACCTACCGAGCCGTACCTCAATAGTCAGGTGTGTATTCGTGCAGCGTGTTGATGAAGCTAACCATTCATATTAGAACTATTCCGAGCTGTTCTCGAATCAAATTATCTGTACGTCCCAATCGTACTACCTCTTCTTAAATGTTCACGTATCGCTCTAACCTAGGGTTTGTGGATGACACCAATGTGTACCGTGTCACAATGTACGTGGAGACGGATCTTATTAATTTTTGTTTATAAATTTTTGGGTTTAGCCACAAGACGTTCGAAGGGAATTTAACCACTAAACCTGTGAGTTGCACTAATCCTCTCGTGAGTTTCGTATGACTGAATATACTTTGCCATGTAGATAAGTATGTCTACCAATCATAACCTAGCAACGACTCACTTACGAGACGGAACGTGTTCTTTTAGATGGTGCTATCTTTATCTTCAATCCCCGGTCAGGTCAGTTGTTCTTGAAGATCATCCATACAAGTGTATGGGCTGGTCAGAAACGTCTCGGGCAACTTGCAAAATGGAAAACTGCTGAGGAAGTAGCAGCTCTGGTTCGCTCATTACCCGTCGAAGAGCAACCCAAACAAGTGATTGTTACTCGCAAGGGCATGTTGGGTTCGTGATTTTGGTTTAAATATTATGCCCCATGTCTTATCATCCTACCCATAGATCCTCTCGAGGTCCATTTACTCGACTTCCCAAACATAGTCATCAAAGGTAGTGAGCTCCAGCTTCCTTTCCAGGCATGCATGAAGATGGAGAAGTTTGGTGATCTCATCTTGGTAAGATTTACTTATGTTCCTATATGACAGGTATTGATCCTTGTTGCTTTGCTTGCAGCGTGCTACTCAACCACAAATGGTCTTGTTCAGTCTTTATGGTAAGCCATCAGTTTCCCTATAATATTATCTATTATCTGACTTTATATCATTGATAGACGATTGGCTCAAGTCCATCTCCAGCTATACAGCCTTTTCTAGGTTGATTCTACTTCTCCGTGGACTCCATGTCAACAATGAGAAGGCCAAGATGATCCTGCGTCCAGATAAGAATACGATCACCGAGCCACATTTCGTCTGGCCCACTCTTAGCGATGATGAGTGGATCAAAGTTGAGGTTGCTTTGAAGGACCTTATCCTTGCGGTGGGGATCTATTCCGCTTGTTAGCCTTAACCATTTGTTCATGTTTTCCCAGGACTTTGGAAAACGAAACAGCGTGAATATCGCATCACTAACCGCGAGCGAGATTCGTGACATCATTCTTGGACAAGAAATAGCTGCTCCTTCGGTTCAAAGACAACAGATGGCTGAACTTGAGAAAAGTACAGAGGCGCAAGGCCAAGTGACGGCAGTACAGACGTGAGGGCCATTTGTTTCTAATTGGTCTTTTCCACTGAACTTAGATTCTAGGCAAACGACGAACATTCATGGCGATACACTCCAAACTGTGACAAGTCCGTCTTTATTCATTTACTGACTTCAAATTCATTCTCATGCTTGTCTCAGCCACAAACTATGAACAGCAAGTGTTCAGCAGCAAGTCGGACTGGCGTGTTCGGGCAATTGCTGCCACACACTTGCCCTTGCGTCTACAACACATCTACGTCTCGAATGACGATGTTAAGGATGATGCCAGTTCTTTTACTTACGTTATCCCAAAGAATGTCCTTCGTGCGTTTGTCATCAACGCAGATTTGCGCACTCAAGTTGCTGCCTACTTGTACGGAGTCTCACCGCCAGATAACAAGCAGGTCAAGGAGATCAAGGTAAAGGGTTTGATTCATCGTTCAGTTACTGGTTATCTTACATTTCTCGTAGGCTGTGGCTTGGATTCCACAGCGGGGAAACAATAACACGGTTGAGCTACCATCACAGTTACCCAAAGATGATTTCCTCCTGAAGGACCTTGAGCCTTTGGGGTGGATCAAAACTCAGGCTCTCGAATTGCCTCATCTCTCCCCGACTGATGTGACGACCCAGGCAAAACTCATGGCTGATCATCCTGAGTGGGGTCCGTCGTCGATATGTCTAACGGTTTCATTTACGCCTGGCTCGGTCTCCCTGTCTGCATACTCGCTGACTGTGCCTGGATTCGAATGGGGCCGCAAGAACATGGACAATTCCAGTAACCCACCTGTGAGGCTTCTTGTTCCAGTACAAAAATCAAACATTACATTAACACATCCTGCAGGGTTTCAACCCCACCATGTCTGAACGAGTCCAGGTGATTCACGTTTTGTTATTTTCAACGCGAGATTCGACGTTAACATGTCATCTTTAGCTATTGCTCTCAGATCGTATACTAGGGATGACCCTCGTCCCAGAAGGGAAAATTTGGAACTATGGAATTGGCCTCACACAGATGTGGATGCCGAATATGGGATACTCGATGACTCTGGACACTCCTCTCCAATTTTGGGCCGAAGCTCATCGTCCAGCTGCTTTCCTAACAGTGAGTGTCTCCAACATGATATTGAATGAGCTAGGTCTTAATGGATTGCACCCAGTTCGCGAACTTAGAAAGGGGCGATGATAGTGCAGATGTAGAAAATAGCTTCGCGTAGTTAAATTGTTAGCCTCTGTATTTCTAAGATTGCTTCCATGATTCAAGTTATATAAGTACATTCCATAAATCACCTGGTACAAAAACTATTCGTCTAAATAGTACAGAAGCGAAAGCGACGTAAATGAATCATCGATGCTGAAGCACTATAGCGGAATCTTGAGGACCCGGAGGTGCGCCAAGAGAAGCGGAAAGCTTTGCATCGTCCTTTTCATGGTTCATTATTCTGATTTCTTTGGAATTACGAGAGCTCCGCCTTGGGGGTGGAGAGAGTGGTGTAGGTTCAACATAATCTTGCTCAGGTTGGAGAGATGGTAAAGGAAGAAAAGTGGATGCGTGGGACACGGCGGGTGTAATTGGCGTGTCACTCATGTTGAGGAACATTGCAGGATATCCGTCTGCATATGACAAAATAGGCTCGCCAATAGGACGACGATATGAGTCAACCACCGCGTCCTTTGATGGGGTTTGTGTCAGCGTAGGGGGCAAAGGCGAGCTTAAGATACGGAGTCGTTGAGCCATGGAATTATGGCCAGAATCCCTTGACGAGGGATGCTCTCTGTCAGTATCTGGGGTTGGTGGCAAGGGTCCACTGGGAGGTGGCGTAAAGGGGTGCGTGACGAATGAAGATGGTGTCGGTGAAGCGGGAATAGGAGTCAGACCGTTCGTCAATTTGACCTCGTTGCTTTGTGACCTACGGTGGCGATAGCCTGGCTCGTCAGGTCGCGGCGGTAACGACTGAGTAGGAGGTGCGCAGGCAGCAGGAACAAGTGACAGACGAAGTGAACGAGAGGCTAAAGATTCACGATTGGCGCTTGTGGATGCGACGCTATCTTGCACATCCGTAGGTGCTGGTGGTGGAGAGAAATTCGGGGGAGGTCGAGGAGGTGGTGGTGCCTTGGACCCAAGGAAACTATGTCCGGTACTAGTCGTCTTAACACTCAATGCGGAACTACCGGAAACGCGGTTTGAATAAGGATGCTGCGAGCCCCATGTTGAGGTTGTACTGCTCGAGGGCTCATGTCGCCCACTACCATTAGGCTGCATGATATCCTGCTCGAGGATTGGTGATGGGGGTCCACTCGGCGACCGAGCACCTAGGGAGAGAGTAGTAGGCGGTGGTCCATTTGGCGGCGCGAGCATCTTGTGCACTGTGCGTGAGCGACGCATCGAGCTCCCACGGTCTAGTTCGGACGAGCGGTCGCCCTCTGCAGATGCGTATGACGACATCGAATTCGCACTGGGTGGACGACCACCGCGCAAGCTGCTACTGCCTGGTATCGAAGGTGCGGATGCCGGAGATGAGACCATTGGGGGTGACGGTGTGTGTGGCCCACGTGGCGAGGAAGAGCGCCGTCTCATGGGCGGATCTTCTCCAGCATGCTCTGTGCCATTGACCTGGAATTTGATTTCATGAGTAGACGTGTCCATAGGATTCCTTCGAAGAATGCTATTGGCAATTGGTCGTCGGGAATGTCTTGGTGGTGGTGGAAGGGAAGGAGTCCCGGATGAGGTCTGCTTGTTCTGGTTGTTCGCGATGGACTCATAGGAACCATCATTCATCATACTCCAATCTACCGAATACGCTGCCGAGTGTGTACCAGCACCTGAGGGTTTTGCCCTCACCGTCTCGTCCGAATACACCTCTGGGGATATGGGAGTACCTATTGTCTGTGAACGCATTGTGGATACAGGCGGAGTCGTAGTCGTTAAATAATTACTCGTGCCTGTGTGTCGACTATAGCTATTCGACGCGCGGCTGTTTGAGCGGAAAATATTCAGCAACGCGGTGGCACGATTCCCAAGTGAAAGCATATCATCTGATATAGGATCAATGTCTTTTTCATTATCGTGCTGGGGTGATGAAGGTCGCGAACCCTGTCGACTAGATGAAGTACGTTTACCAAGCGGAGATCCATTCCGATGACCAAAACTAGAGCTGCTGGGGCTCGAGATAGGACCGAAGAGATTTTTTAAAGACGGTAGGCCATGGTTTAAGGCTGATGGTGTCGGATATGTTCGTGCACGAAGAGATGGAGATGTATGGGATGGGGTCGCTCCCACGTGCTCTGCGTATCGAGGATTTGAAGTCGGCGAGGTCGTTCGAGGGGCACCATTAGCCAACGAAGTGTGGTTGAAAGATGAAGGTGGCTTCTTGGAGGAGACTGGTGATGACGGATACGTCGACATCCCTTGTGAGATGGTCTCTGTTGACGTTGCGGCATACCTAGAGAAGGAAGGCATTGTGGCTTCGGAGGAAACAGCAACAGTTGGGAGAAGAGCTTGAGAACGTAAGGAAAGGATTACATCTAGGTCAGCCCGCATGTTCGATACATTGTTAGTTGGATTCTGTTGAAACGTCATCCCCGCACGCTCCGCCCTAATAATAGCATCAGGATGTCGGTGTTAGCGTGCTCTCAGTGAAATAAATAGCTGAAATGATTTGGCGGGGGAATACAAAGGTAAGGGTAGAATGGGAATGCGGGATTTGGGAGATCAAATGAAGTCCGAGACTGACCTCTGTGTATATACCGCAGTCTTGATATGCCCCACCCATCGCTGCATCTCCGGTCCATCAGCCATTTTAAGTAGCCACATTTTATGTCCCATCTCCTCCATATTTGCTTCATTATCCGCCTTCGTGCTCCCATGCCAACTCGAACCGGTGGACTTGAAGCTAAGTCCGCCACTGGCAACGATGTCCCTGCGCCCATCCCGTCCACTCACTTTGACAACATCTCGCTTCCCCGCAATGTCAATTTCTGCAACGTATACCAGACTATCTTCGTTGATGTCAAGCCTGTCGATCTCCACATTCTCTGGAGCAGGCGATGCGCTCCTGAAAATATGCAGATGTGAATAGCGTGTACTTGGGAGCGGTAGGAAAACGCCATTCGACATTTGCAATCCGTCTGTACGCAGCTGAAGCATCTCTGCATTTGGACGTTGTATTAATTCTGTTTGCGGGTTTGCAGGGGGTGGGGAGGTGAGCACGACATAATGAAGCTTCCATTGCTTGGCGCGACGGCTGAGGGTCAATGCAAAAAAAGTAGAACCAGGGTGGTACTTGAGAAGCGAAGAACTCGCTTGAATAAAGGGCTTCAGAGCCGAGAGAGTGCTCGGATATGGTGGCACAGTATCAAAAGAACCGGGGATGGGGTTCATGATTGAAGGGGTCGTATGAGAGTGCGAGTTTGGCAATGAAATGAGAGAAGGCGGGGAAGGGGTTAGGAGGGGTAGAATACGAGGAATTGGGTCGAGGACATATGGATTTGTAGACTGATCAGCGATAGGGGTGGTTTCTGCAACCTCTGCGTCTTCGGAAGTAGGTTCTGGTGTGCCTGAGCTGTCCCTACCCATTCCGAGTCCCAGAGCTTGTGCAGCTGCATCTCTTAGTCGGTCTCGTTCCTCATCCTCTTCGATAGCGTTTGAGTCACCCTCCACACGCTCCGAGTCAGGTCCAATCTCAATAACTTCGCCAGGCGTATCGGTTGTCGATCCTTGTGGAGGTTGTAGAGATCTTCGCCGACGGGAGAAAAACCCCAATGAAGATGATATGTTGAACGTTTTGGATATGGAAAAGTGAACGCCGGAGGCAGTAGCACTCCGATATGCACGAGAATCATTCGAGTTCATCTGGGAGGGATCGTGTAAAGATGAAATCGGGAACGGTGGATCGGTGGAGTTGTGTGGCTCATCTGAGGAAGATCCCGTGTGTATGTCACAACAACGCAACACACAACTGAATAACAAAGACTTGCCTGTAGCAGTTGAACTTACATCGGGTTTCTTTGTGCTAGTGGGAGAGGATACGGTTCGTTTTCTGCCAATAGAACAAATGGATAAGCATACGGGAACGAACTAGCCTCGGCTAGCGTCATGACAGGGCCAAGCACAAACCTGAAGGAGGTCGTCGTGGGACTAGTAGGAGCCGAGTGTGAGTTAATATCCATGGCAATCCAGCTAGAGGGGGCCTGAGGAACCAAAATAGCTTCAGTGAGAATATATAATGTAACAGGGAAGTGCTTACATTTCCCGCCGATTTTTTACTGCTGGCTGCGTTCACCATGCACAGACAGACGTTGAGAGCGTAAAAGAAAATGTGTGGGTCATACTAGAGGCTTCTATTAGGAAGATCATCCATTCAGCGCTCTCAGCATTCCCACAAGCTTGATTTCCTTCGTATCTCAATTGCCCGTTATACCCAGCCTTCCCAACAGCAGCCCACAACCCAACCGTGCCACCAAAATCTTGCCAATGAGCACCACAACTCAAACCGCCGCATTCACTATTGCCCAACCAGAATTCCCCACCAGAAGGTAGTTTTAAATTCAAACGTTCAAAGACGTGCATTTCGCCATGATATCCTGACTACTTTGTGAGTACTAGCCTGCATTCAAACAGTATTACATAGGGGGGGGATATGGAAAAACTATTCCTGTTCGTCTTCGTTTCATTGGAAAATCCTCGCGCCCAGATCAAAGCCCCCCGGGTGCTGATCTCCGGAGGCAATGTTCTTGATCATCTCTTTTCAGAACTCTCAACAATGTCGACGTCGCAGTTGGGCTCATTTTAATGTAGCAACACAGCAAGTTGATGACACTACATCGTGTACCACTATGTTACACAGCGAGACGAGTCATAATCAATTCGACAATCAGTGTTCGATGCTTTCATGGTCATCACCCTTAATTGAAGTGGTTTGCACTAGTCTATGCACATACCATACCTTAAAGATCATGGCTCAGGTATTCTCATTTTGAGGTAACAATCAACTCCCATGTCAAACCTGAAATCTACACAGCATTTGACCAGTGGCAATTACTCCGAGTGCCTTCAAGGGTCACCTTCATGTGGTGTATGATATGACAGACTCGTCACTCCAAGACGCATCAGTAGATAACATGATCAACACTGGATTCCATTTTTTTAACACCCTAGATCCAGAATGGATCATTAAGTACATTTTGCCTGATGGAATATCAAAGATACCACGTCTAATTTTGTATAACCACGCGCACAGGCCATGTCACCACATGGTAACTGACTTACAAAAGTGCACTATTATTAATAGGCTCTTGTCTCGGGAACTATCGTCGGACTACAACACAACGTCATCACTTACGATTCATATGTTGATTAAGTTTAAGGTCTGCAGACGAGAACGATACATAACGCCTAACGACATAATGTATATACAAAATGGCGTCCAGCTCGTATGCTTTCCGTATGTGTATTATCATATCCAACGGTTATACGAGGCCTTACCGTGGCATCTATGGCGGTAAGTTCGCACAAGTGTGCTTTACCGCGCAAATTAAATGGTACGTCGTATACCGCGCGCTAAGTGAGTATGTCTACTATGGCACATCTGCAAACAAATATTAAATTGCCCCCGCACAATAACAGTATTTTTACCTCTGCGCGCCCTGTGGTAATCTCCAGAAGTTCTGCGCACTTACCGTGCTGCCCCCAAAAGGGCTTGCAATATTTTTAGCGGAGTAATCAAAAGGACCAGTACAGTTAAGGATGTAAATACGTTCTCTCCTCCCTACTCATCCAATCATTCCCCACCCATTAATTCACCTGCCAATGTTTCACTGAAAAAATAAAAAGGAAAAATCATTGTTTCCAATGAAACAGATAAGCAAGTATAACATCTAACAGACGATAAATTTCTTGGTGTGTGTAAGGGCAACCCTTAGAGCACCCACAGAGTGCTAGCAAGGAAAGATCCCAAGTCTATAACTGCCCAGTAAATACAATATAGAAAGGAGTCAAACAATTTTCAGAATAGAGAAAGACTTCTAGTACTTGTAATACATGTATTACACTTCTTTCTATATATATCAGACATATAACAGTGTTGTGTGATCTTAGAGTGTTAGTTACTTCTTTATCAGAGTTATAAAATTCTTCTTTAAGTATTTTAGTATGAAAAGAAGTCTTCTGACTACAAGTGTAACCACAATATATTATACTTTTTACACATTGTCAGACCCATAATAACAGAGAAGTTTTTAAGAAAAATTTAAATTGATTGATCAATTCTTTATGTATTTCTCATATCCCTAGTTTTTCAAAACTCCAGTCATACCAGTCATGGATACCAATTTTGATCTTACCTCAACTTGTGGCTTAGCATTTTGATGATGACCTGTCAGAGTTCAGCTTGTTTTCTCTTATTTACACTCCTACACCTTGTGTCTTCCAATTATGTAATAAGTGCTGGAGTAGGGTATAGGGTTGTGACTGGTGTGATGATTACCCCTCAGCTTGATCTCTGGGGATTACTGCTACACCAGATGGATTAGTCTCAATCAACTCATAATAATTGGAGTATCTTGTAATTGTAGCCTTGTCAAAGTGTTGCCCTCACATGACCATTTGTTAGCACATGTCAAAGGAGACACCAAATTGAAAGCAAGATATATATATGATAAGTATGTTACCAAAATACAAAGTATTTACTATGCAGATATCCTACTTCTACATTTACTCATTTGTGTCAGGGGACAGCCCCTTATTTCTTTTATTTCTTCTATTCTCTTTATTATTCCCTCAATCTCTACTTCTGTTTCTGTCCCATCAGCTAATTATTATTCTAGTTAGTTCTGTTTAGGCTCATACATGTAGTAGGATAGGCAGGTACTGTATAGCTGCTTAGTCAGGGGGGTCCTTGAGTTCTTTCTCTTCTGGACCCCCCTCACTAGTGTCTGATGAGCTGTGTGCTCCTTTATCAGTACCAGAGTGAGTGTAAGGACAACCCCTGTTGCACTTACAGAATGTCATGCAGTGCTAGCAAGGGGGAAATCCTAAGTTAGATATTATCCTATGTACAGTAAAGGGGTCTCACCTAGCAAGGGGGAAATCCTAAGAGAAAAGCTTAGGGTCCCTTGCTAGTGAGCTGTTTGATCTTTATACTAATGGTCCATGCTCTGCTTCCTCAGCATACCTTACCCTTCTCTTGGGCCTGAAGGTATGTGCATCAGCTTCTATAAATACCAAGTGTCTTGGGAGCCAATCTCCCAGGACCCAAACCGAGGTTCAGGTATTCAGCTCTTAGAGGTTTCAACCTGAACTGAGGTATCCTTCCTTATCCAAAGTGACTTGGTCTTGGGTCGAGTGGGTCTCATCCAAGCCTTCCCAGGGCCTCAGCTTCCCATCTTAGATCTTGGTCCAGAGCTCAGAAAATTCGTGGGTAAGTGCTGAGCTGTTTCTCAGGCCTGAGGGTGCTAAAGGTTCAGAAGGTCTTGCCAAAGACCTTGGGTTGCTCGGTCCCTTCCTGGCCAAGCTGTGTTTGTTTTGGCTCAGGGTTTGAGATGGGTTGTCCCCTGACAGTGAGGTTGC
>QFEC01014119.1:2484-13299 GCA_003316585.1 Gomphus bonarii | reverse complement strand
GGTGCTTCGGGGGAGAGAAAAATTATCGGTCCGTGAGAAGGAGTTGAGTACAGTCGATGGAATGGGGTCAATACGAGTGATCTGTGAACTATGAGATAAGACTTGTAGAACGGGCGAGAGAATGCCATGAACTTGGAGAGAAAAATGTGTTAGTGGCACTCGAGATGTCAGGCATGTGATTTGCACTTTTCTGCTTCGGGTGTGGGTGGATACGAATCGGTGAGGAAGGGGACATATTATGGTGCCAAATCTTGCTGAGCTTTGGGATGCTGTGTTGCTGGAGAATGGACAACAAGTGACTGATTAGAAGGCTATGTTTTGTCTCCCCTTTGGTGGGCTCGCATTATACACGTTAGAGTAATTGGGGGAATATATTGAAGGAGGGTCATCGAACAAGATACCACGACAAGGATGATTGCCGCCGATAAAAAAATCAGTAGATGTGCAGATGATTTTATCATGGGACTGTTACAGCCACTAAGGAATTCTGTTGTAGGCCAGAATGTATTGTGATGAGAGGAAGAAGTTTGCAGTTGGTGGCGGGGGATGTATGCGAGAACACCAAGAGCGTTCCAGGAAGGAATCATTGAATGAATTCGCAACGACAGACATGGAAGCTATAGGATTGTTTTATCACAAAGGCGTCGTCGGGGGGAGGCTTGCAGGTATACGGTGCGCCTTGTTGATTGATTGATTCGCATGAGAGTGAGATACAAGGCATACTCTTGAGAGAATAGCAACCGGTTTTCAGGGCGCGAGCAGGGTAATTGAGGCGTGTATCAGTAGTCTGTGAACTATATTGAGTTTATAGTTCTAGAGTGAGGGTATTGAATGAAGCCCATACGGGAGTATGTCAGAAATGTGTCTAGTTTCTCCAGTAGATGCCAGGCGCGTATCGGAGAGAAATGATATGCAGTGCCCTAGAGCTCCAGATTAGTAGAGTAGATATCAAGGCTGAGTTGGCGTTGGTCTGCAACGTTCCATATACCCAGGCTCGGAGTATACACGTGTGACTCGATTGGAAAGCATCAGATCGAACGAGGCTTGAGGATATAGATTGAATAAGAATGACTTTTAACTCGAGGTAGTGAGTGGCAGTGGATGCTGCGATAAAATGGCCATGGCCACCATCCATGACTAGGATGATGGGTGCTGACCACAATGGACAGGCAAAGAAGCTAAGAGATAGCGCAGAATGCATACTAGCAATGTCAGACTCCACGAGTGTATCGCGAACTTGGGGAAGGGAAAGATTGATCCACAAGGTCATTTGTGACTGGTAGTAGGTGTTTGTGTGGGTTTTTGCGTCCACTAGCACCCACCGATCCACATGCTCTTCTGACAATTTAAGCCAGAACAACGTTGGTAATGGGAATAATAGGAAGGACTCTCATCTAATTAGAAGATTCGTGATAATGGCACTTTTGCCAGGAAATAGGTGCAATCTGTGTCAAATACATGATGTACGATCTGGACACTCGCTGGAGGTTTATCGGACAGCGTATGCAGGCTAAGATGCAATCGACATGCACTTAATATTGCCTGGCGATGTTGATGTGGAGGTATTCTTGACATGGAGACATAAAAGAGGATACTATGGAGGGAACGACAGGTAATATTAGGGCTCTGATTGGGCGAGCCTAGGTAGCGTTTACTGAAGGATATGGAAGAAGGAATGGCGAGGACGGCCGGGTCAAATCAAGGGTCAATGCAGGCCCCTTCTTACGTAGACTTGTGGTGTTTATGGGAGTATGATATGGGATGAACGGATTGTCACGGTGGTCCTCTCACGCTCAAGGCCTGTTGCAGGGCCGAGGCGGTAATATGCTCTTGCGGCACCGGGCTGCTCATAAATTGCTGGTCAGTTGCATGAGTGCAATCGCATTTACAGAATTCCTATTCTCCGAATACCAGTCAAGTGACAAGACAAGGGCTTTTCAACTGTCATGCGTGCATGCGGTATCATTATGAACCGGGTGGACATGATACACGTGGGAGGGGAATGGGACGATACGAGTGTCGCGTACGAACTTGGGAGTGATAGGCGATGGGAAGCAGCGTTGAGAGGATCGAGGGGTAGGCGCGGAGAGAAGGAGCGAGGAAAAAGTGGTCGGATGCAGTGCGGATGATAATGGACATCGGGACCGGCGAACGCAGATTGAATTGGGAACGATCAATAAGGGTTTGGACGCGATCAAGAATGATGTACCCGTGACGGCTCCTGTCACGCGATCGGGGCGGGTGCCGGCGCAGTGTCTCACGAGTGCGCAGTGTGCCAGGGGGGGAAGCAGACGTGGTGATCTTGTTTTGGGAAACCACACGCACCATTACGAGAGGCAAGACCATGCGGCTACTATATGCAGCGTCACGTGCCGGAATATCAGTGCTTTGGGTGCGGGCTGCGCAGGGCACGGATGTGGAGTGATCGCTGTCGGGCGACGGGAGAACTTCGTGGTAACCGGAGGTCGGCGGAGCACTGTGACGCAAGAGAACGGCACGCGGTGCGGTCAGTGGGCAAAAGGCGATAAGGTGTCAGCAGGTGGGGCGAGTGACTAGTGTGCGCGACAGCGCGACGCGTGGACGCGTGGAACGCAGAGTGCGTGACCAGTGTATGCAATTTATAGCAGGGCAGGACGAGGTCGGATAATCCTGCTCTGGGGCGGCAGACGGGGTGTCGACGGGCGGTGGGCGCCGCGCGACGTCGCTGGGGGCGTCGGAGAATGATGGGAGCACTTGCGAGGAGTGGGGCGGGGCAAACCTGGGGCGAATGCATTTTTCTAGAGGGGTAAGCGCCCAAGAGGCGCCAGTCATATGACGAGAATGAATGCCAGCACAGTAAGAACTCGTTTTTCCTTCTTAACGGCCACTCCTTTCTTCCTATTTGCCTCGCTCCACCCACCATGCTCCTGCGCGCTGGTCTTCTCGCATTCAGCACTGGCGCACTGCTCGCGTCTGTGCGTGCCGACGTTATCACACGCGTCCCCGACGCTGCGCCGCCCGGCTTCGAGCAATGGACGTCTCCCATCGTGCGTGTCCCGCTTTCCCCGTGCCCGTTATGCTCACCGCGCGCCGCAGGTCCTACCCTCGAAGAACGTGTCCGGCGACGCTGACTGGTCCAACGCGGTTGCCAAGGCGCGCGCGTTTGTCGCGCAGCTCACCCTCGACGAGAAGGTCAACCTCACCACGGGCATTGGCATCAACGGCCGCTGTGTCGGCAATACTGGGGTAGGTCCCCGCGCCCCGATTCGCGCGCGCCTGTGGGTGTGGCTGACCCACCGTGCAGGAGATCACCCGCCTCGGGTTCAAGGGCATCTGTCTACAGGACTCGCCCCTCGGCGTGCGCTTCGCCGACTTTGTCTCTGCATTGTGCGTCCTGCTGTCTTCCCGTTGATCCTGTACTGACCGTCCCCAGTCCCGCCTCCATCAATGCCGCCGCCACCTGGGACAAAAGTCTCATTAACCAGCGCGGCCAGGCCATGGGCGCCGAGCACCGCGGTAAGGGCGTCAACGTTGCCCTCGGGCCCATGACCAACCTCGGGCGCGTCGCCGCCGTGAGTACCTGCCTCTCTGCCTCCTGCTCCTCGCTCACCCGCATCCCAGGGCGGACGCAACTGGGAGGGCTGGGGCGCCGACCCCTATTTTGCCGGCGTCGCCACTGCTGAGACCGTCTCTGGCATACAGAGCCAGGGCGTCATCGCCTGCGCCAAGCACTAGTGCGTGTCTCGCCGTCTTCTGTGCTCTGCACCCTGCGCTCATCCTCATTTCAGCATCGCCAACGAGCAGGAACACTTTCGTGGCGGCTCCGAGTCCCCCCAGATATACAGCTCCGACGTCGACGACCGCACCCTTCACGAGGTGTACGCCTGGCCTTTTGCCGAGGCCGTGCGTGTTGGCGTCGGGAGCGTCATGTACGCCGTCCGTGTCCTCTTCCCCGCGCACGCTGACCCCGCGCAGGTGCTCCTACAACAAGATCAACCAGACCCAGGCGTGCCAGAACAGCAAGCTTCTCAACGGCGTGCTCAAGGAGGAGCTCGACTTCCAGGGCTTTATCGTCAGTGACTGGGCCGCCATGATCAACGGCGTGCAGGTGCGTGTCTGATGTCTTTGCCGCGTACCCGCTCACGCCTCTCCTCTGTAGCCTGCCCTCGCCGGCCTCGACATGAACATGCCCGGCTTTATATCCTATAACTTTGGAACGAGCGAACCGAACCCCGACAACACCACGAATTCGTGGTGGGGCAGCGCGCTCATCGAATCGGTGAGTGACAACTTTCGGGCCGCGGCACAGTTCTTGACGCATTTCCACGCAGGTGAAAAACGGCAGCGTGCCAGAGTGGAGGGTGGATGATATGGTCACGCGTACCATGGCTGTATGTACACTTCCGGTCGTGCCATGTCTTCGCTCATCGTTCCACAGGCTTTCTTTAAACTAGGCCAAGACTCAGGATACCCGCCCGTTAATTTTGACACCAACTTTCAGACTACATTCGACAGCAATGGCATGGTTGTGAACGAGCACGTCAAGTGTGTATTCAGTGCGTTGCCTGCGGCGCGTGTCACTGACGTGCAGCGTCCAGTGTGCAAGCCGATCATTTCAAACTCATCCGCGAGATTGGCGGCGCGAGCACAATCTTGCTCAAGAACACAAAGGGCGCACTCCCCCTCAACATTGACAAGATCAAGCGTGAGTCCCTCCCTCCCCTCCTCCTGCAATGCTCATTTGCGCGGCATAGGCCTAGCGATTTTGGGCGAGGACGCGGGCCCGAATATCGAAGGTCCGAACGGATGTTCAGAGTAAGTTGTTCAATCATGCGAATTTCGAATTCTGATGGATCCTGCGTAGCCGCGGGTGTGACCAGGGCACCCTCGCCATGGGCTGGGGGTCTGGCACTGCCAACGTGAGTCTCGAGCTTCCCACCTCGGCGGTGTACTGACCCCCGGCTCCGTTAGTTCCCCTACCTCATCGATCCCGCCTCGGCCATCCTGAACTTTGTTCACTCGCAAAAGCCTACCGTTCCCGTCGAGGCCATGCTGGACTCGTTCAACCTCGGGCAGGCGATAAGATTGGCCTCCGTGGCGGACACATGTCTCGTGTTCGTAAACGCGGACTCCGGCGAAGGTATGCGCTTTCCCCTCGAGACGCGCATCGTGACTCACTTGGTCACTTCACCACTACTCAGGCTACATCACCGTCGACGGCAATTCGGGCGACCGGAATAACCTCACCCTCTGGAAGAACGGCGAGGCGCTCATCACCGCTACAGCCAACACGTGCAGCAACACCATAGTCGTGCAGCACGTCGTCGGCCCCGTGCTCGTCGAGTCTTGGATCGACCACCCCAACGTCACCGCCGTCCTGCATGCCGGTCTGCCTGGCCAGGAGTCCGGAAATGCGATCGTCGACGTGTTGTTCGGCGAGGTGAATCCGAGTGCGAGGTTGCCGTATACGATTGCGCGTGCGCGGGGCGACTATCCCGCGGATGTGCTGTATTCGAGCAGCATGCAGACCCCGCAGATTTTGTATCAGGAGGCGTTGGAGATTGATTATCGGTGAATTGTCTTGTGTATGCGATGGGGGTTGCCTCTTATGTTGGGTGCATGGCAGACACTTTGATGCTCATAACATCTCGCCGCGGTTTGAGTTCGGGTTTGGGTTGAGTTACACGACCTTTGTCTACAACGGATTGAATATTCGCCCTGGAGATCGGACGAACGGCAACAACAAAAACCACTTCAGACGTGCGGCAAATGTTTCGGCATCTGCTACTCCCGTGCCACTCGGCTCCTCTTCTGCACCAAAAGTCTCGTCTGCACTCAGCCAGGCCTCCCCCACCATCGCGGCGTCGTCTCCTGCCTCAGCAGCCCACAGCTTATTATCTGGCGCAAAGCCATCTAGCACGCCTGTTACGAACGCGAGCTCCATAGTACACAATGCTAGTACCACCGCCACCCCCACCGGGAACAGCACCGCCACCCACTCGGCGAACGCGACCGCGACGTCCTCCGCGCCCCCCGCGTTCTCCTCGCCCGCCCAGACCTCTCCCGGAGGACCCGCGAGCCTGTTCCAAACCGTATGGACGATCGATTATGCCGTCACGAATACGGGCGGAGCGGACGGCAACGAGGTGAGCCAGCTGTATCTCGGGTTCCCGCCCAGCGCCAACCAGCCCCCTCGGGTGTTGCGCGGGTTCGATCGGAGCTTTATTAGGAGGGGGGAAACTGCGTTTGTGCAGCTCCCGTTGAGATTGAAGGATATCAGTGTTTGGTAAGCGGGAGCGTTTGCTTCTTTTTTCTTTTTTCTTTTTTGGTGTGCTGATGTGGCTTTTGCGTTGCGCAGGGACGTGGCGACGCAAAAGTGGGTTGTGCCTTCCGGGTCATTCATGGTCGAAGTGGGGAGCTCGTCGAGAAACATTCATCTGAGCGGTACTTTTACCCCAGCATGATCTAAGCCTCAAAAATGCGTCTTGATTACTCGTCACATATACCTTGTGGTTGTTCATTTTTTTTTTTTCATCTTGCCCTTTCCATGATGATCTGGTAGTAAATTAGATTACCTGCTACGCTCCTTACAATGCACACTCGTTTACTGGGACACAATGTATTATTACGCTCACGAAACAAAGTGCTATAGTTTGATCTACCGGACATGTGGTACATTGAGTACATTGCGAATAAAGTCAATTGTTTGGGGGAGGGTTGGTTAAATAAAGCATCGCATGAAGTGGGATAGGGATGGGATGCTGAGTATTTTTTGGCAGATCAGAATATAAAGTCGTTGGGAGTGAAAAAATCTACACGCGGAAGGAATTCTATTGTACCATGGATAACCCGTCGGGAAAATTGTTGATATATCCCCTTGCACAGCCGGGCCCAGCTTCTGACTCAGTAGAGAGTTGGTGAATTCCTGTCTCTTAGAACTTTCCCTCGAACATTTTTATACAGCTTGATAGATAATAGATAAGCATCAACCCTACAGAAGTATATCAGTGGCACTCATCATCTTGTCGTTGGCAAGGTCTGATTGTTATAAATACTTTCCATTCAAAATTTTCATAGCTTCATCACACACAGGAGAACTCAAAAGAAACTAAGAATAACATGAGAAAGGAACCTTCAAGCATTTTCACAGGTTCTTGATGAAAAGCAGGCTCTATACATGTAGCACAATGATACATATAACAGAGAGTACAGCCACCCCCCTATCCTAAAGCAGATTTTCTTCCTCACATAATGTTAGAATTACAATCATATAGAATCAGTGACATCTAGAAAGAACAAAAGACTAGTTCTTCATGCTAAAGGGCTGTTTTAGCAGACACAAGTAATTTTGTTAGGGATTAGGGGATGTTCCCTATTATTTCTAGTCAATTTTCCAAACCAAATTAGCCTGCAGAATCCAAACCTCTCCTCTAAAGAAAATTCCACTACAATTGATCATATCTTTGACAACAAAAAATATTATAATATTTTTGGCTGGCTTTTTAAGAGTAAATTGCCTCTAGTAATTAACTCTCAAATATCAAATGGTTTGAGCCTACAGAAACCCTTAAATTATCAATGATTTTGCCTATCAATATGTGAACCCACAATATAAAACAGCCTTGGTGTCAATTATCTAATCTACAAAAATGGCACCAAACTCCTGGCTCAAGTTCTCAGTCCACTTGTACAACAAATTCCTGGGCTTATATAATATTAATATTTCATGACTTGACCAGTCACAAGAGTACCAGTTCTGAGAATATTCTTTTTCTTTTAGTGTTAGTGTAAGGGTAATCCCTGTAGCACTCACTGAGGTTACTGGAGTCATACAACTGAAGCTAGCAAGGGGGAAAACCTAAGAGGAAACCTTAAGGTCCCTTGCTAGTGAGCTATGCAACCTATATATTCATTGTCTGCTTCCTACTTCCTCAGCATACCTTACCCCTCCATTAGGCCTGAAGGTATGATGTCCCGGGCTCTTGGTTTGGTATGTCTCATATCTGGATCAAGGTGTTATGATAGTACTTATTGTCTGAAAGAGCAGTTCAGTTCAGTAACACTTGGTATGGAAAGATCAGCTTGATATTGGTTTGGGATTTGAAATGGGTAGTCCCCTGATATCACCCTCCCTTCTAGAGTGCTGCATCCTCAAAGTACATGCCACGATCAATTTGAATACCATTGACTGAACCCTTTAGGGTGCTTCCAGGTATATATAGTAGAATTCCTGTATCTTTGCCGGTGCTGCCATGTCCACTTTTGCTACCCAGGTGTTCTCCTTGTACCCATACCCCTCCCACTTCACTAGGAAGTAGAGTTGACCCCTTGTCAACCGACTGTCTAACACCTTCTCCACTATGTAGTGCTCTTCTCCATCTACTAGTTTGGGTGGTGAGGGAGAGGAGGTTCAACTCTTTGGCTGCAGATTGGGTCCTCAATGGCTGGAACAAGCTTGACCATGTTAAAGACTGAATGGAGTCAGGACATAGATGTTCCACCATTCTTCCAAAGCCTGCATGATGGTTGGCATTTCCTTGTCATGGATCTTGTAGTCCTGTTCAACAGGAATTAGGCTTTTGGAGAAGAAGGCGATCAGGTGCCACATCCCATCCTTGGGCTATTGTTGCAAAAGGGTGGCTCCTGTCACGAAGTCTGAGGTGTCGGCTTCCACCTGATACATTTGTGAGTTGTCTGGGAACATCAAGACTGGGGCTGAGGTGATCTGGTCCTTCATTTTTTATAGTGCCACCTCTTTGGCCTCTCCCCACCTCCACTGTTCTCCTTTCTTTGTGAGATTGAACAAGGGTTGGGCATGAAGTGAGAAGTTTTCAATGAACCACTGATAGAAGTTGGAAAACCCAAGAAAGGACTGCACTTCCTTTTGGTTCATTGGCTGAGGCCATTTGGTCATACCTTGAATCTTTACCAGGTCCATCTCTACCTTCCCCTCCAAGATGATCAATCCAAGGTATTCTATGCATGTCTGTTCAAACTCACACTTCTCCTTCCTCAGGTAGAGTTTGTCTTCTCAGAGATTCTCTAACACTTGTCTTGTGATCACTTGGTGCTCAGTTCAGATCTTTGAGAAGATGAGGATGTTATCAATGTATATACAAACAGCCCCTTCCATGATGTGGTCCTGGAAGATCTTGTTCATCATCATTTGGAATGTAGCTAGGCTGTTAGTGAGCCCAAAGAACATCACCAGTGGCTCGAAGAGTCCTCTGTTCATTTGGAATGCTACCTTCTACTTATCACCTTCTTTAATCTGGATATTGCTATACTCCCACCAAATATCCAACTTCATGAAGTACTTAGCTCCCTTGAGTGGGTTAATCAGTTTGGGTATAAGGGGCAGCAGATACCAATTCTTTATGGTCATGGTATTCAAGTGTCGGTAGTCCTGTATAAGCTGAAGTGAGCCATCCTTCTTCTTGATGAAGAATACCAGGGAGGCCATTGGAGATTTGGATGGCCAGATACATCCAATGTCCAGGTTCTCTTGGACAAAGTTGTTGAGCTAGGCTTGCTCCACTGGACACATGGGGTACACCTTGCAATTGACTAGGCTCAAACCTGGTTCTAATTCAATAGCATGATCCCAAACCCATTGTTCTGGGAGTTTGTTGAAGGATTCCTTTGTGAACACACTTTTGAACTCTTGGAGATAGTCTGGTATCTCGGTCTTGGTTTGGACATTCTTGTAGTATGCCTCTGCCAGCCTTTGGAAGATCATCTGTATGGCTCAGATGCATTCTGGCTCAGGTAGTAACATCATGTACATCAGCCAGTATCCTTCCTCTAGCTCATCCCAGAGGCCCTCTGGCCTATTATAATCCTCTTTGTAGCCTTCCTCTTGTCTGTTCTCTTCATCTGGCAGCTTTGGGAATGGCGCAGCTTAGCACATCTGAATTTGCCACTCTGCCCTTCATATCCTTCTCCATTCTTTCCAAATCTCAGCTTGGCAAGTGTAACACTGGTCCAGGCATCAGTTCATTTCATTCAAAGTTTGCCAGTCTATCTCAGGATTGTGCTTCTCCAGCCAGGTGAACCTGAGAATAATATTCTGCTAAGCCAGGTCAATAACCATGAAGGTGGCACACTCAGAGTGACCTTCTACTCAAAAAATCACATCCACTATCTCTTGAAGAGACCCTGCTTTATTAGAGGATCAATCCACATTATAGACGGGGATCAGCTGCTGGAGTTTCTGGGTGGTGATGTCAAGGGACCACCCATTTCACAACCTAAACTGATGCTAAACCAAGCATACATATAATAAGAGCTACCACAGCTTCTCGGTCTATCTGTGTGATGTACCAAACCAAACAACCAAGGTATCAGCCCAAGGACTGCAATACTGGATATGAGTTATGGGGTCAACATACCTTAAGGCCTAACTGAGGGGTAAGATATGTTAAGGAAGTAGGAACCAGATGATGCATATATAGGTCGCATAACTCACTAGCGAGGGACCCTAAGTTCTCCTCCCCCTTGCTAGCTTTGGTTGTGTGACTTTGGTAACCTTGGCGAATACTACAGGGGTTGCACTTATATTAGGAAAACTTTGTCCAATAAGGACTGGGAGTCATGCTATTGTATGGCTATAGGCAGCTTCGGTTTGACTGAAAGCAATTTGGACAGTCTTGCCTCACTTGCTTATGTGATACCTGATTCCCCCTCCTCTATAACTGCAACAGCCTCAGCATCACACACACTACTAAGTTCCCAAGCCAAAATGGATGCTGATGAATATTTCCTTTGGTTAGAACAAGAGTTAGTGGCAAACCAAGCAACTAATGCTGAAAATAGTAATGCCTTGAGGGAAATCAT
>QFEC01014113.1:5700-16169 GCA_003316585.1 Gomphus bonarii | reverse complement strand
ATATATGCATATAGTTCAGGATAGTTGCCTATTTACAACAATATATATGTGAAGAAGCACAGGCCCCCATTACATGAGCTCCTACATTCCCACAATCTACCACCAGGAATGATGGAAGTCATCCAGCCAATGCAAAACAAACTACAGTAGGATACACCAATATACACAACAACCCTGCAGGATAAGAAGGAGGCTATAGCATACAACATGTCTAAGTCTGCTAACAGCATCTTCAGAGTTTATGCAGACAGCTCCAGTCTTGAAGGAGGAGTGGCACTGCAGCTGTGTTATTTATTATGGAACACAGGAGAAAGTGCTACAACATCACCTTGGCCTGGACATGTAGCATGCTGTAAATGATGCAGAACTAGTAGGACTGATCCTTGGCATGACTCTAATACAGGACCTCTACTACATAGAAGATGCCATGATTGTGATTGACATCCAGGCAGCTATAAAGGCTCACAGCATCTTTCAAGCATGCCAGGCCAGTATCTTGTGTACCATTTCCTCTACCAAATGCATGAGGTCATCAAAAGACACTGTGGCATCCCACTAGAGGTATATTAGGTGCCAGGTCACAAAGGAATCAAAGGTGATGAGGTAGCAGACAAAATGGCCAAGCAGGCAGCAGAAGGGTGAAGCAGCCTGGAACATTCCCTCCCAAAGCTACTACACTCACTGCTCCCAATCAGCAAGTCAGCACTCAAAATGACCCATAACAAGCAGCTAAGACATGAAGCCTGTCTTGTTCTAAATACTCCCCAATTATATTTTACATAGTCAAAACACCTAAAAACACAGAAATAGGTAGTAGATTAAGAACACAGACCCCCAGAATCGGTATATGAATATTATATGGAGCTATTTTATGATATAAAGGATCTAAAAAAGAAAGCAAACATTTATCTTCATTTTGCATAGATCTACACTAGTTTAGTTGTTTCACAACTATGGGGTTTTGCCCCCAGGGTGGTAGGTGCCTGAGCAGCTAAGGGATGGAATGGATGGAATGGAGATAAGGAGCCACCCCAGAGCAATGGAGAAAGTAGACCTGATGGAAACCAAAAGAAAATGGATAAGGAACAGTATAGACAAGGTCCAGATTGATCAGAGGCAAGAGGAAGCAAAAGAGGGCACATACATGTACCTATTGGAGCTGCACACCTCACTGGGACAGTACCACATGGCCCAGACACAGGGGAACTCAAGGAAAAGCAAAATATATATAAGAAAAGAAGGCTGAAGTATTTTCATGGCTCCTCAATCAAAAGCAGACTCTTCATATGTGGCACAGTGATACATGTAACACAGAGCACAGCTGCCCCTGTCCCAAAGCAATTGTTTCCTGTTTTCACTCACACAATGTTGATTCCATAACCATGTTTAAATACAACTAGTTAGAGACAGTACAAAACTAGTTCTTCACACTATAACTTCCTGATCACTCCTTGTCCTTACTGGTGCTTTGCTTACCTTTTTTTTAAAAAAAAAAAAAAAACATCCATTATTATCCATTGAGAGTACTCATGTAGGATAATAAAAGTGTGTACCTATAGAGAGACTGCAATCAAGTGACACAACATAGTGCCTAAGGTGGGGGTCCTAAGCTGGACTATCACCCCATAAAGTCAATCACTATAAGGCATAATAATTTAGTTATGAGAAGGGGCATGGACATTTCCTGTAATGTGATCGAAGAGAGTACTTGGATGCCTTTAGTATTTATGAAAGAGACTGTGGATAAAATAAAATGGAGGGTGGAGAGAGAAGGTGATGTGGGTGCACAGGTGGGAGCATGGAGTGAGCAGAGTGAGCAGGTGGGAAGGGGTGAGTGAGTGAAATGGGCAAACAAGCATGGGAATGTGTCTGGTGGGCAGGAGGGAGTGGGTGTCATGTGTTGTGATCTGAGGCATGTGGCAATCATGCTGCATTTGGTGCTGAGTGTGATATGTGATAAAGAGGTAAAGAGGAGGTTAGTTCTAATTCACAGTTTGGGAAGGGGGGGAGGACTGGGATGAAATCATTTGGTCACACTGACAAAGTCCAGCATATATTCTACACAAACTGGGTCAGAGAGGAGCTTTGTCAGATCAAGCACATTGATCATAAGTTGGTGTTGCTTCACATATACTGTGCAGGTGAGGAGGAAGTGCTGGACCCTTTCCTCCTTTTGATTGTAGGTGGGGCTATTAGGATTTATTTAATGATTTTCCTATTTGTATTCTTGTATTGATTATGTAATAAGCACTGTAGTAAGGTATAGTGTTGTGACTGGTGTGATGGTGACTTCTCAGCTTGATCTCTGAGGATTACTGCTACACTAGGTGGAATATCTCTTATTAGCCTTATAAATATTGGTGTGTCTTGTTGTTATGACCTTGTCAATAGTGTTACCCTCATAGAAGATCAAGCTCCCTTTCAGACAACCTCAGACATCCTTTCCACCAGTTTCCACCTCAAATCATGTCAGAACAACTCCCTGAAGCATACTGGGACTCCCTGGAGGAAAATACTACCTTCCTCGGAACCCTGCTTGCCACCCAAACAGATAGGATTTGACAATTACAGCACCAGAATCAACTCCTCCACAACCAGTTGAATGGCATTCAAAGCAATCTGGCCAATGCTACTTCAGCTGCTGATATTGCTGCAACACAGCAGATAGCTATCCACACCTCCACACCCACTCCCCCCTCTCATCACTCAATCAAAGTAGCCAACCCAGAAAAGTTATCCAGAGATAGAGGAGAAACAGAAGGATTCATCTGGTCTGTGAAACTCTCCCTCACTGTTCAGCCAGGATCTTTCCTGGATGACAAAACAAAGATTTTGTATGCTCTTTCTTTCATGTCAGGAGGCTCTGCAGCAATTTGGGCACATAATAAGACACAAGCTATTATTTATGGGACTTCCTTGATCACCACCTTTGATGAGTTCACTAAACAAGTTGAAGAGGCCTTCAGAGACCCTGATTGTGTAATTAAGAGTGATTCTGGGGTGTGGGATGGTTTCTAAGTGAAGAATGATGCTTTTGGGATTGGGTGTGATTCTAACCTAATGATATATGCTGTATGGCAACTGTGTGGTGGTCTGGGGATCTCCTGTGGTCTATATGGCCCTTTAGTGCCTGTACCGGGAGGTTAGCTCTGGTATCTGTGTGAATCAGAAATTCAATAACAAATGTGTTACTGATCCTGTGTGCTCAAAAATCTGTGAGACACTTATAATAGTAATTGATGACTTCTCTGAATTTATTCAGGTCTCAAATGACGAGCCTTCAGTGGGAAATGTGATTTTGATGTAAGCAAAGCACCAGTGAAGTCAAGGAGTGATTATTGCTTAGAGGGCAAGAAGAACTAGTTTTCTACTATGTCCTAAGCTAGTCTTTATACAAAGTTGCAATTTCAATGTGTTATGAGCGAAGGAAAGAAATAAAACTCCTTTGGGATAGACGTGTTGAAGTCCCATGTTATATGTATCACTGTGTTGCATAATTTGCTCCCCATTTCCAATTGGTAACCTCTGAAAATGCTTGAGGCTTCTCTTTGGTATGTATCCTTGTCCTTCCAATCATTCCACTGATTCCTGGGTGCTTCCATTGGTTCCAATACACCAGCCGATGCCCATGGCTGCATATATGCGCCCCTTTTACTCCTGTCTCAACCCCTGAGTTCTCCGGTCCTTTTGTATGTAGTTTCTGTATCTTCCACCTCTTATTTCTGCTGTGACTGCTACCTGCTCATTCTGGGGTTTACCCTGTGAGTCCTTTCCATTCCTTCCATCCCTTAGCTGCCCAGGCACTTGCCTGCCCTGGGACCAAAGTGCCATGCCTGTGTAGTATCTAAATTGTCCTGTCACTATGATAAATAAAGCTATCTGTCTAATTCTTTTTGGGGATTATTGGTATGAGTGTCTACTTGGGTTCTGGGTGTATATACCTGGTAGGGGAGTCTGTGTTCTTTCTAACTATCTGTTTTTCTACTTTTCTCCTAAGTATTGTATATAAAATGTAAAGCTGGATATTTTATAACAGATTGTGCCAGAACAGCCCATACCAAACTGCATGACCTCAAGATGATATCTAGCATGTCAGCAAATGATTATACTGCACAATTTGAGATACTTGCAGGGAGAACAAGCATCAATGATGAGTCACTATGTTATAAATAAATGGAAAAGAATACCATTAAAACATGGATACATAGTTAAAACCATAAAAATTAGATAACACACCAAAACTAGTACAAAAACACCAGATATATATGTGGTAAATTAAAGATATCAATTATACAAGGCTATCCCAAAAATAATTATGCTCCTAGCTACATTTCCCATCATTCTATGAATATTTTACATGTATTTTGGACATGAGACTCAGTTCCAAGCACTTTAGTGCCTTGGCAGCTAAAAGAGTAGAAGGTATGGAATGGAGATAGGGAATGATACAGGGACATTGGAGACACTGGACCAAATGGGAATTTGTTAGAAGTAAAGTAGGAACAGAACAGAAAAGGTCTGAAACAGATTGGGACTTGGGGAGAGCCTAGGTGATTGCATATATGCCACCACCAGGAGTCACTGATCAGTTTTCACTTCTTACAGCATGCAACTGATATAGTGTAGGACAAGGGATGAGAGAGAATAAAAGAAAGAAGGTCTAAGATGAATTTCCAATGATCTGGCTATAGTATACACAACTGCCTATCTTCATGCAGCACGGGAATCTGCCACTTCTGACCAGATGTAGTTATATTTCCTTTTTCTCTTCATCACTAGTTAGGGATCTATCCCTTGTATAAATATTACAGCTCTCATAGGTAGTACTGTAGTGAACAATCCTCTATCAATTGTTTACTCCTTGTTCTGTTCAGTGCATTGCTTGTAATCCCAATTAGGAAATGTTGCTCAGACTTGTTGTTTGAGTTCTGGACATCATCCAGATAGGTTCTGTACTGTCTGCTCATAACATTTGGAGCACTAGAGACTGTCCATTCAATTGTTATTGAATTTACAGTGTACCCAGAAATTGGTACTAACACTAAAGTGCTGGATTGACCAGAAAGCCTCTGGAAGTCTTGTTGCCAGAACAACAAGAGATTTTCACCAATATAAATTATTACAAAGAGTTGTAGTAGTGAAGGATCATCCTGAGTCATCAATCTCTGTGTTTATTCATAAACTCAATACACTAGAGGGTTCCTATGCACAAGGACTTCCAGTGGTGATTTTAGACAGATCCATGCACAACCATCTCTCCCATCCAACCTCAAGGCTTGGAAGGAAGCTGCATGACAGATTGACCACAACTATCACTGCCTTGTAGAGGTTAAAAAGGCACAAGCACCTCTTGCCTAACATTGTAGCATCCCAACCCACACTACAACTGCTCCTGTTATGCCCACATCTAGTGCTGTTACACCCATGGACATAGACTCCAATTGATGATGCATCAAGACTCAGACATGCTACCACTGTGGCAAGCAAGGCCATTTTTCCCTAGCATGATCAGAGCCCCATGAGGAACATGTTTGCACAAACCTCACAGGAGCTGCACTTACAGATATGATCTCAGAGTCAGTAGCAGCTGCCCTAAGTGCTCATGAGGCATCACAGAAGGCAAAGGTCCAAACTTCTGAAGGAGTGAAACAGGATTTTTAGACAAGTCAGTGGTGAAAGACATGCCCCAATTGACAAATCAGTTTTCAGTTCTTGAAACATGTACACTAGGGAATACAAGAGACATGCTGCATTCATTTCCAACCCTAGACCAAACTGAAACCCAACCAGTCATGCCTGAAATCAAACCCACCACCACAAACCTCAAAGAGAAACCTCCTCCCCTTCTCTATGTGTGCTTTGCTATCACTCACCAGTGCACCAAAGTCCCCCTGAAGTTCCAGTATGTTGATACTAGATGCCCTCTATCAATTTATGCATTCCTTGACAGTGGTGCCACTGGAATGTTCATTGATGTTGAATTTGTTTTGGCTAAAAGGCTCAAAGCCCATCATCTTCCTCATGCAATACCTATCTATAATATTGATGGCACTCCTAATGAAGCAGGTTCAATCAAGGAAGAAGTTGACTTCATCTGCACATATGGGCATCACACAGAACATGCCACATTTTTAGTGACAAACCTGAGATGCCTAGCCATCATCTTAGGACATACCTGGCTCACAGAGCATAACCCAGAGGTTAATTGATGCTCAGGCAAGGTGAAGATGACTTGCTGTCCTGAGTCATGTGATATTGAACCAATCAATAAGAAACCTTGGGTTGAGACAGTTCCAGACATTGAAGAAGATCACACACATCTCCCTGATTAACACACACATGCTATAGTTGAAGAGTCATTGTATTTATGTGAGGGCGATGCTATTAACAAGGTCATATCAACAAGATACTCCAATATTTAATGAGCTGATAAGGGGGTTTTCCACCTGGTGCAGCAGTAATCCTCAGAGATCAAGCTGAGGGGTAACCATTACACCAGTCACACTTATATACCCTAGTGGAAAGTCACAGAAGGTCATAGAAGGTGATGGAAGGTGATGGAAAGTCCTGAAAAGTTATGGAAGGTTATGGAAGGTGATGGAGAGCTCTGGAAAGTTACAGAAAGTCATGGAAGGACATAAATGAGAAACAACAACTGACAATGAACTCCAAGCTGAACCTTGACATCACCCCCCTCTCAATCCACAGTATCTCAACATGGAGTTTTGTTGAGATTGTTAACAGAGGCACCCATTAACAGATCTTGTCAGCCTCCACCAGAGTGAAGGGCAGGTACAGGTCAGGTTCCTCTTAAGTTCTACCCTGGGGTACAATTGGAGGGCAAACTCACAATCCATGTAGTGATTGCCATGGGTACTGAATGGATTGCTAAAGGTTTTGAAAGACACTTCTCACACATACTCCCCTGTGATGTTGCAAGTGCTCCTCCCAGTGAATCCCTCAAATGTGCAGGGGATTGAATCTTGGCCAAGGAATATTACATCTCCAGCCTTGTAGGGTAGGTGAGTGAGAGGTTGAGGTTTCTTTTGCCAGGGAATGGAGAAGGTGGGTTTGGGTGGAGCTGGGAGTTTGAGGAGGCTCTCAATTTGTCTAATGTCCTCTGGATCAATGGACTAGTGCGATGATATAGGGTAGGATTTGAGTGGGATGAGGCTCTGTTAGCTGGATTGGCTGGTCATGTTGAAATGAAAGGGTTGTTTGTTATCGAGTGGGTGGGGGGAAGGATGGACAGTGGATGTTATATATAAGTGTTGAATGGAATGAGACATAAATGAAGAAATTAAATGTCAGGTGAAGTGTTGCTTATTTTTTTGGGGTTAGAGTGTCACATGCTAGGTCCCTTCCTTCTGTCCAATCAAAGAGGTGTTGCTTGGGAGTTTCCATGAAGTTTTCTAGAGTTTGAAAGGGGAGGGTGGCAAATAGAGTAGCTGATATACATTGTGGAGCTTTGGGGTTTTGTCGGTGAAACCCCATGACAAGTAGTTTTGCTCCAGAGACGTCCTTCACAGGTAGCCAGGAATTGTCTGAGTTCCATAACCCTTCTAACAGAGTAGATATTCCAGTCATCCTTGGTAGACCCTACTGTCTAGGATCCTTTAAACTTCATACTCAGGGACTCTGTCTTGAATAACAGGAGGAGGGGGAGGTTAAGCATATCATTCCTGGATTGGATCCTCTTGGTAGGGGCATAGGAGGTTGACAGAGAAGATGGGATGGGTGCAACCACAAGATGGTGGGAGTTGGAGGCCATAGGCATTCCATGATACAACCTTGTTCACTGCATAAGGACCCAACCATTTTTGATCCAACTTCTTCATTGGGCAAGTGGTTGTAATGTTTTGTGTGTTTAGCCAGACCTTATCACCAATCTTGTATGTGGGAGCAGCCTGGCAGTGCAAGTCATAGAACTGTGCCATGTCATATGCAGCCTTTGATAGGGCAGAGCAAGCTTCATTAGTGGCCTTTTCCATGTGAGTGGTGAATTCATCCAGTTCTTCCAATCAGGTTTCTTGGGTTGGTTCTAGTCTAAGTCTTGGATGTTGACCACTGTTGAGGATGAAGGGAGTAGTTTGGGTTGCGGAGTGAATTTGATTGTTGTATGCAAACTCAGCAAGGAAAATCCAATCTAACCACTCATCTTGATGTTGGTTGACAAAGAGTCAGAGGTATTGCTCAATCTCCTGGTTGACCCTTTCAGTTTGGCCATCAGATTGTGGGTGGTAGGCTGTGGAGGCAGCAACCTTGATACCTAGGAGCCTGTTTAATTCTCGCATGAATTGGGAGATGAATTGGGTGCCATGGTCACTGATGGCTTCCTCTGGTAGTCCATGGAGCTTCCAAACATGGTCATGGAAAAGTCTGGAAATTCCTACCAAGTCAATGTCTGATGTGGTGGGAATGATGTATGCACACTTGGAGAGGACATCTAGAGTGACGAGAAGGGCATTGTAGCCATGACTGGTAGGGAGTTCTGTGATTAGATCAAAAGTGATAACTTACCATCTGTGGTTTGGAATATTATCAGGGAGGAGTTTGCCAAAGGGGGAGGTTGGGAAGGTTTTGGTCCTATTGCAGAGGTCACAGGCCTTTACATATTTGGCAATATACCATCCTATTCCAGGCCACCAGTAGTTCCAAAATATGAGTTCAGTTTCTTCCAGCAACCAGGATGCCCAGTGTTATATGCATCATGGTGTGCCTTGACAATGTCATGCCATAGCTTGGACTCGAGAGGGACATATACCTTGCCATGTTAAAGAATAAGACCATTCTCTTCTGACCACTCTTCTCCTCAAAGATTTTCAGATGACCCAAGTTCTTTGAGAGCCTTTACAACCTTCTCATATCAGTCTGTGCAGTCCCTGACTCTGTCAAGAAACTTGTCAGCCTCACCATTCACCAGTTGTGCACCTGTGGAGTTAACATGGAACATGTTAGGTTGGAGTAGAATGTGGTTTTTATTATCTTCCTCCTCCTGCTTATGATCTACCCATCTTGAGAGTGCATCAGGCTTGGTTGAATGATGATCAGGATGGTGGATCAATTCAAAATCAAAACAAGAGAGGTAGAGTGATCAGTGAGCTTGGCAACAGTTTAGATTCTGTGCAGACTGAAAGTAGGTGAGGTTTTGATAGTCATTGAGGATCTCAATTTTGTACTTGGTTCCTTCTAGGATATGATGCCATTCCTCTAGACCACAGATGATAGAGAGTAGTTATTTGTCATGAATGGCATAGTTGCACTCTGTGTCTGAAAGGCTCTTTGAGACAAAGCTGATGGGTCTCTACTTCCCATTGTTGCAGAGTTGAGATAATACAGCACCTGTTGCATATGCTGAGGCATCTGTTTCTAGGTGGAAGCATTTGGTTGGGTCTGGGAGGACAAGGATAGGGGTAGAGGTAATGAGGTGTCTGAGTTTATCAAAGGCAGCTTGCTCTGATCCAGCTGGTGCCCAAGACCATTGTGTATTGGCTTTGGTGAGATTGTTCAGGGGTTTGGAAATGTGAGAGAAGTCGTCCACAGATCAACAATAGAAGTTGACAAATCCAAGGAAGGATCTGACCTCAGTGACATTGTGTGGGGTTGCCAGTCACCTACTCCTGCTACCTTTACTGGGTCCATTTCCACTTTCCTTTCTGAGAGGATAGGTCCAAGGTACTCCACCTCCCATTGTTAAAATATGCATTTCTCTGGTTTCAGATACAAGTTATTGGAGCAAAGGATTTCAAGCACTTGTCACACAGTCTTTCAATGGGTTTCAAGGGATTCTGTGAAGATGAGTATGTCATCTATGAACACCACTACAACTCCCTCATCAATGAGCTCCTTGAAGATTTCATTCATCATCATTTGAAAGGTGGCTGGGCTGTTTGTGAGACCAAATAATATCACCAGAGGTTCATATAGACCTTGGTTTGTTCTGAAGGCAGCCTTCCACTCATCTCTTTCCTTTATGTGCACATTGTTATATCCCAGCGGATGTCTAGTTTTGTAAAGTGTTTGGCCCTGGCAGCGGCAACCTTGTTTATGATATCTGGTACAAGAGGAAGAGCATAAGCATTCTTGATAGTTATATCATTAAGCTTCCTGTAGTCTTGTACAAAGTGGAGCCACTGTCTTTTTTCTTTAAAAAGAAGACTGGGGATGCCATGGGTTATTTAGAGGGGCAAATTTTATGACTCTTCATGTTCTCTTTGAGGAATGCAACTAGTTCCCTTTGTTCCTTGGGAGACATTGGATAGACTTTGGTGCTAAAGGACTTGGCACCTGGTATCAGTTCAATTGCATGATCCCAGGGAAGCTTGTCAAAGGACTATTTTGAGAAAACATCCTTGAGTTCCTGATAAGGTTTTGGAACTAGATCTTCAAAGGATTTAGTGGGTGTGAACTCTGATGCCTTTGGGCAAGCTGTTGTGAGACAGTTGAGCCTGCACCAATTTCTTCATGGT
>QFEC01014098.1:0-44449 GCA_003316585.1 Gomphus bonarii | reverse complement strand
GGGGGGGAGCTACACTAGGATACAGGAATACTATAAAGAGAGAGTGGGTCATGTGGAACTATGGAATATACTAGAAAATGTTGTTGGTTAACTCTGAGAATAACACTGCTGAAGAACAAGCAGGAGTACTAGAGAACAGATGATGAATGCTCTATCCAAGAGAGAATTCCCACAGTCTCCAGGGATTATTGGCACATTTGCTTATGTAATAAGTGTGAAAATCTAAACAGAAATGTAATTCAGACTTCATCTCGAGGTCTCAATATATTTGCGCAGTAGCTACCTAAACAGAAATGTAACTTGGATATTTATGGTAAGTTTAAATGAAAGTCTAATCATAATAAGGGAAAGTACTCACTTCAGACTTCATCTCGAGGTCTGAAGTAGTACTGTAAGAAACACTCGCTCTTATAGAAGATTCAAACAATGAAAAGGTGGAACAATGGAGAAGTGAAACAAAGGAATAAAACAAAAGACATTCTACCTTCAGTGCCACTCTATCCTTGTTAATAATAGAACAAAAGAATCAAAAGAATGGGAAAGAAATAAGATGTGCCACGCCCATGTTTGTGCTAAGAGAAAGGATCTTGGAGATAGAGGTCTAGACTGACTTGCTCCAGTTAGAAATCTCAACAATAAGCACCCATACAATGAAAAATAAACAGGGATAAGAGTTACATCCAACAGAAAATGACACAAGGGATGACAGAGGCAGTGTGTTAAGTGCGTGCACAACACACTCTTGGTTCGGGTGGTTTGGCTCGGTCCAATGAGCCGAAGGCTGACATGGCGTTGGCTTCAACGTTCGTGCATTGTGCCTATCTATCCGCCGAGCCACTATATTTCGGACAGGGCTCGGTTAGTGCCTGAGGTTGTTGGAACCAAGCGGTGGACAAAGGGGCTTAAGAACTAGAGGACGTATGTCTAACTAAGTTGATTATCTGAATGGAGAATACATACAGATAATGGGTAGCTTATATAGTGAAAGAGAAACATTTAAGATATACAACAGGGTTGCATTAGGCATGGAAACTAGAATGAAGATATGTGGAGCAAAAGTACTAGAAAGAATGAAGGCGGGCATACATGCCCGTACATGAACTGAAGGGTGCTGAAGTGAAGTGAATGAATGAAAAGGATAAAATGGAGTGAAGTAGAATATAACCGAACTGAGCCAAACGTGATCCTAAGACCTGTAAGTCAAGGACTAATGGAAGGACCTCGGTCGTTGGGACCGAGAGAGCCGAGGCTGGGTTGATCGTACTTTGACACAGTGATGTGGAGGTATGTGGAAGTTCATGTGTTGGAATGATGATGTGGTGATGATGACAGAGCAGAGTGACATGTGCACAGAGATCACATGAGGAGCTCAGAGGAGATGTGTGGGGTGCAGAGTACTCCAGAGGGATGAGTACAGCTTGGATGTAATGTGGAAGTGGATGACTAAGGGTGCTAAGATGGAGATTTGTTGGTGATAATCTGGGATCTAACAAAATATTTAATTAATCAGACTACACATATTTATGTTTGGGTCTAAAAAAATTCCAGAGAAAATAGGAAATACTACACAAGGTCTGTGATTATTCTCAAAATTTTTGAACAACTTTCTTGAGCTCCACAGCTCTTTGATACAGGACTGTTAGGTTAGCCAACAAATGCTTTTTTTAATAAAATTATTTGAGACCTCTACTGCTGAGAGTACCAAGGAAATATACAGGAAGGATCATATTTTTCAAGTTTCAGACAAATATGTCAAGAATTGACTGAGAAATGATGATTTGAAAATATCTCAAAATGACAATGGAAACGTGACATTGGCAAGGTCACGTACAGACGACAATAACTAATTATCAATAGCTGTTATTAACATTTGCTTTTTTCATGGCACTATTGCCAGGTGCCACATAAATTAAAAATGCAGTGAAGCCAAAATCTGTAAATGATAGATTGAACGTGTGAGGCACTAAAGAGCATCATCATACAGACCCGATTTGGTAAATTTACTTTGAAACATTCTGAAGTAACGTAAACACATGTGCATTACTACTGGACAACAGCCGCAATATGAACCAGAACAAAATACAGCCAAACTTGGAATATCTCAACAACCGGGACTATCACAGGAACAATTATAGTAAGTATGTTTAAGAATCCTAATTTCCTAGCCGAAAGTATTGGGCAGTGTTGATAAGTAAGAAAACCTTATTACTATGCGTACGTCTACGTCCCTGAGCACGTTTGATGGTTTCTGTACGTAGGGGGCTGATTAGGAAGAGAGGTAGGCACGCCCGTTCGATAGCATACATATTCAAATATACGGACGGGGTGCCAATCCGTTGGGGGCTGACGACTGTGATGATGATGCGCGACGTACCGAAGGCTGGAACGAATGAAAAGTGGCGTAGACGTCAACAGTCTAGACTGCCTTAGCAAGACATTATATACTAACCTATTTAGGTCATCGCAATTTTGCTGGCCCCCGGATTTCGGGGGCAGTGGTTTAGCAAATAAACAGACGACTCAGCAAGGGGAAGTTAATGGCACTGCTCACAGGAATATTGTACTTATCGGCTCTTCGTGTACTTCATTTCGAGAATAAAATCACAGCGATTGAAATTGGTTCAGAGCCGGTGACGCTGCCGCTGGTCACGAGTTTCATGAAGATCCATTAACTGGTATAACACATCTGGTAAGTTCTTGAGGGCCTGCTGGGGAGCCATAACCCTTGAGACCGGGGAGGATTGTGTTAGTAGAGACAGAACTTCAGGGCACTGGCAAACGCCTAGATGAAATGACGCAGTTTGCGATGTCAATTTACATAGGACTCAGAATGAACTTGCAATTCGGAGTTTATGAAAAATAGCATTTAGATCAAGTTGAACGTATCGGTACGTATAGGTGGTGCAATGATCACGAATACGAGACTCTCAACATTGTTGTGCAAGTTTCTAATACATCTCCAGACTCATACCATCATGGATCTCGTAATCTGCCAGAGTTATATGATCCTTATAAATCGTATACCTGAAATGCAGGAATATGAGTAGCTGTAGGACGAAAAAAAGCTCGCAAGATGGATAGGAAGTAATACTCTTCGCGTACCATTTCTTCAACTGGATCTTGGACGAATCTGTGCCGGTTTGTGCAGCAATAAGCTTCTTCAAGTCACCCACAGTATCATCGGGGCTGCACTTGACTCTCACTGAGAGTAGTTAGCAGAGAATGGCTCGGGTGGCGTGTGACTATCAAAAATTGGGTACCTTTCCTCCCGAGACGATCATTGGCGATAACCTACCATAAGCTCGTTGTATTACTCTATAAAGGTAGGTCAATGTTGGACTTACCTCGATCAGTGGCATTTGTGGTTGCAAGATTGGATGAGTGTGCAGTATTAGCGCTGGTGCCAAGCGGCTGCTTTGATCATTATGCCGTTCAATTTTCCTGGTACCCTCGCAGTTCTCCACGCTTTGGTACGACCGCGTATCATTCTTCCAAACCTTATAGTTCAGGGTACGTCTTTACAAGTTATCTTCTCTTTTTTTTCTCAAACGACAGTTTTGGCTACAGACATTCGCTCACTCAACTTTGTGGCTTTTAAGCAAGCAGGTTACAAAGGAGTCGTTCTGGATAAAGACAACTGTCTGGTCAGTAGCCTAAAATGATACCAAATCTCACCTGAACGAGTTCGTTCATACTGTCAGACGTTGCCCCATCGCGACTCTTTGATTATGGAATTTGATGTTCGCAAGGGTTTTTATTCATTGCAAGTCTTTTCATTATCTCTTAAAATAACAGACTGTTTGGAGAGAACTCAAGAATGAATTCGGTGCTCACAATCTGCTCATTGTATCCAACTCAGCTGGCACATATTACGATGCTGGTGGACTTGCGGTCAGTAGCTATCATCTACACTTCCCATGGATTAATCTTTAAGTTTGACCTCTAAATTAACAGGCTGAGTCAGTCTCCCATAATTTGGGTGTGCCGGTGTTGCGACATTCCTCCTTGAAGCCATCTCGTCGGACGATTGCTGCAATCCAACGCTACTTCACTTCCGTCCCCTCACCAATATCTGATCCCCGGCAGCTGATAGTGATCGGAGACCGCGTTTTGACTGATGTAGTGTTAGCCAACAGACTGGGTGCTTATAACATCCTCGTTAGTCGAGACTGGACATCGTCTTGCAAGTCACGAGCTATCGGGGTTGCAGAACGCGCAGCTGTTAGTTTAGCGCAACGGTGGGTGCGTTCATCGCAGCTAGCGTTGAACAGCTCTGGTTTTGTCAATCAAGTGCAGGTACAGAAGGATGAAGTGAAGTTAGGTTATTCAGGAAGTTCGTGGACATGGACCGGGAGAGCACTGGGGATAGGGCGGAATTCAGGGAAACAACGTTGTCGCAGTTAAAAGCAATGGCATGACAGGCCAAACTCGTCAAGTTTAACCTGGTGGTCATGCGTTAAACACCAAGTCCGACCTGAAACTGGATGCCTCATGAGGGAATTATCATTGCAGTGAAATGCAGGATACCACCATAACTTTTGATTGGGACACCTAAACTGGTTCTTTTGGAAACAAATCTTCGTTCGGCATTTGTCTTCTTTAGCTCCGAGACTTTCGGCGTGATTTCTTAGAAGCTTGGGTGCTGGATGTGGTATGGAGCTTCCAATCGGCCGGTTGCAATGGGTTGTTCTTATTCTTTCCATGCTCTCTATCGCTTCGCCAGCGCCTCTAAGAACCGGCGTGAATCGTTCGTTCGCTTCAGAGATTCCTTCATCTCTCTTCGTTTCCAATGCGGTCAAATGGAAACCTCCGACGTACTTAATCACCGTTGGTACCTTCCTAATCTCTCACTTTATTAGGTCTACTATAGGTCTACTATGGAGCGCAGCTGAGAGTACTGTGGTTTACGCTTCATAAGCACTGTTCTAAGTACTGTCCACTTCATAACAGCAACTAGGAGTTGGCTGTGAGTAATAATTTCTGGTAGAAAATCAAATTTGCTCATAAACTTGCGGTGGAGTCTACTTAATAATGCTATTTTCACACAATTCCGGCTCGCGGATGTGTTTCAATCGTTCCAGATACGGCAGATGGCATCGCTGAACCAGGGATTTCTGTGGACATACATACGGCCCTGCTTAAAAGTCCCTCATCAAGCAAACGGCCATGGCATCTTTAATATCGCAGTGACCCTATGTCCAATATTGTCTCATATATAAAATCGAGCCGATGATCGTCACTACTATCGACTTCCTTGGATAGCATGACTGCACGGTCATGCTCATACCTGATACTAAAGGCACGTCAGCCAAGAAGAATTTGGGTTCTGAACTGCTAAGACTGACCCAACCACCTCTCATCCAATTTAAGTTCACCAACCCAATAGTGCAGAATTCGGGTAGGTTTGGCCTCAGAGAAGGATGAGATCGCCTTAATAGTCGTCTTTATTAGGCAAAGGACGGGTGTTTTCATTCCGAAACCTGAGATAACTTATTCAACGTGTTGAATGATTTTCTGGTACATGGCACATAATCTACTTCTTGATTGCTTCCCTTTAAAGAGGTGTCATAGGATTGACTTAGCCATAATTTTTGATTTTCAGTTTAAAACTTGGGCGATGTTTGTTATCCGAGTCTAGTCGAAAGGTGGAAGAGTCGTGTGATCACTATTTATTGCTGTCCTCAGGTTTGTTAATGTGTGCTAGTTTAGCTGTCCTCATTGACCGAGATAGCTCATTGGATATATGCGATGACTTCGTTTATTCCGATGAATCATACAATCAGGTTCCCCTTTGATTATCATTTCTGAAAGATAAATATCAGGACTCTGAGAAATTGTCTCTGAAAGAGGCGTGGTTACTGACCTCTCTCTCTGCGATGATCTAGTGGGAGATAGGCCTTCTTTTCTTTATACACGTCATCCTGTTTCGTTATCCAAAACATCCTATTTTTGAATGACCCGAAAAGCAGTTTCCCCAGTGAAGGATTCAAATTTCTCCTCGGGAAATTCATGATATACTATCCATTCGATTCTAATGATTGTGGAGCTAGGCTATCAACCACGAATTCCATACGCCGAGCACCTATCAGAAGTCAAATTCCCTTCTCTCATTCCCATGTGGAAATGATCGAAAAACTATGGTGAGGACTAATCCCGAGACCTTGAATCCCTGGGTAAAGAAAAAATCGTTATACACTGAAAATCCATTGTGATGGAAATTGTTTCTTAGTAGCGATGACTGTGGGCGCTTAATATATAGCGCCAGAATTTTCGGATTTCTCAGGGCTCCTAATTGCTCAGAGTAAACAAGAGATATCAGATATTTGATATTGTCCAACAAAAAATTCCCCTCTCTCACTTTTTCCCTTTATGACACTCGACAGGGAGCTCGAACAGTATGTTCCTAGGATCTTTGAAAATGCATTCATATGATGAGACTTTATGGTGGACACATATACAACTGGTTTATAACTGATTTATTTTACACCTATCTCTGACCTATTACACATGTACTAGCCCAATTGTCCCTCTCGTACCATCAAGTCAGGAAAGTCCAGCCTCTTGGTTCTTGACCTTCCCTTCAAGTTGAAATCTATTTTTTGGAGGTTCTGATTGCATTAATTATTATTATTTGGACTTAAGTTCGCGTGATATGATGCGTTCATTAGATGGACAATGCTGGCTTTCTGTGCAAACTACTGATGCATCAAACATTTCAGGCGGAGTTCATGAAAGCTACTCCGACCGTGCATTTGGCGCCAGCCACAACCACAAAAAGCCCCGTTACACTGGCTGTGCTATAAAGCGCTTGTTTAACCATCTAACAGCTATATTTAAGGAATAGGAATTTCAGCCTTCGTATCATCATGTTGTCAGCGCAGTTCATCATCAATCTTATCAGTCTTAAGTGAGTCCCGAGCTCGCAGCAGCACACTTATGGAGGCCATACACCAAGATTTGTCTTGATACTCAGTCGCCCGTATATTCCATGATTTTCAAGTTAACACACGCTTACAATAAAACTGGTTTTACATAAGTTATATAATATCAACGAACAATCGGAAACGATCAAAAATAATTATAACCAGAAGAATGCCCATCACATCAATGGATATAATTTAACAGACAGTGATAAGGATGGGAAACCTATAATATAATACTGAAAGCCTTATTTTAGAAATCAACATTGGCTGTGTATTGTACCTAAACTTGGCGTGACGAAGAAAAATAGCCCTTTGATGAAGAACCTTGGCCGTGTTTATCAGTAGAGTCTTCGTTCCAGCGGTTGCCATGGGTCGACATGTGACGATTCAAATTCGACTTAGAATTGAACGCCTTCGGGCAATACGAACAGGCGTACGCTTCAAAAGACGTCCTTGTCAGACTTGCGATATGCCGCATCGAAGAGAGTCACTCACGTCGCTCACCCGTGTGGGTCAACATGTGTTGCTGTGTGGTCGAATAACATAAAATTCAGGCGAAGGATGTACGTGGCATATCACAACGAATGACTTACATCATACACACTTCGTCGTTCCATTTTTCTGCCACAAAAGTGGCATTCATACTTCTTCTTCGGATCATTGTCACTCTGCAGACCCACGTTTAAGACGCGCTCTCGCACGATGCCAGGAGGTTTCGTATGAGAGGTTGTTATAGGGACCAGGGAACCCCCAGCACTTGAGGGAGCTAAAACGTGATAAGCCGATTGGTTAATGGGCGGGGCCCTAGACGGGTTCTGAGTACGCGTCGATGTAGAAGTTCTGTCGTGATGGTGAGTGGACGGAAACCCAGGAGTAGTAGTATATCCTATGTCATCTTGGTTCGGGCGTGAGGAAGGGTCGCGGATCGGAGGCAGTCTTAGATTGGGTTGTGAACTAAGGGTGCTGTGGTGAGGTAGGGCACGTCCCATGCCTCGGAGGTTATATGCAGGGTCGTAGGGCTTGTCGAATTGGTCTATATAAAAGTGTTAACTGGACTTGAAATCATCCGGACAACCGCCATGTCATTTACCACTCAAATAATCTCGAAGTCGTGGCAGGTCCTGCTCATTGTCTCTGTCCTCGTCTTCCTTTTTCGTGCTACCTCTTGAACTTTTCGACGTGTTCGAGCTATAGTAAAAGTCGCGTGAGCCGCCAGACATTTTGAAGCTGAGAAGGCTAGACAAGATAGACAAGTCTGGATTGAATTTACATGTTGAGAGACAAGTGTTCTTTATATTATCTGACAGGATCGACGGTGAACCAAACCAGTCGGTTACCACGCATAAAGGTGTGCAGGCGGGCCACAGGGCAGGGGTTTCACTGGCACGTCGCTTTCGTTTCAACAACTGCATAGCAAACACGATGTTGCCTGAGACGATTCCAAGCATGCGCCCATTGCCTGATGCTTTGGAAAATGTTGGCAAGATACACGTGTAGTAGGTGATGTTTCTGAGTTGATGTTTCCTATTGGATTGGTGGATGCCTGTGAGAAAGCTCCAAACTTCCTGAGGCAGAGCAAAATCAAGCCAGATTGTGGATTCCATGACGCCTCATCAAGGAAATCGGGTCAGAGGAAAGGTTTTTACCGACATTGTACCGCTTCGGATCGATCGAGAAGCGAACAAGTTAAATAATGATGGTCTGACAATTGACCCCATTAACAAAGGATTTTCGTCTTTTAATCATGGAGTTTCAAGTGCGGCGGAGTCTCGAGCAGTGTTGTATGCAACCTGATTATTACCTAATCCCAACACTAGCAACAGTGGCCCCACTTCACACCACACATCCACCGAATAGCGCCTTCAGGTCTTCCGCGACCTTGGCTGCATCAACACCGTTCTGCAACACCTCCTCCGTCTCTATAGGGGTTTGATCATTTTCTAGATCGAAATAACTAAAGTCCGCTTCAACCTGTGATGATGTCTGACTGTTCACCAGGACGCTGCCATCAGACTGTGCCTGAGCAATGACGGGGCCAAGTGAACTCCATAACTCTTCGATGTCCAGTTCAACCCCAACCCCCTCAGTGCTTTCGTGAACCTGACTTAGCCAGCCAAAATCAAAGTCGGTATCCGTTAGCATGTCAAAGTCTGAGGAGTCTGGTAGTTGGAATGCATCCGCCACAGGAGTTGAGGCGACGGCGCTCTTGATTGTTGTTCCCCAGTCTCCAAATCTCCCATCTGTGCCACTTCTCTCCATTTCAACCGGTCCAGTTTGTAGCTGTATTATTGACCCTAAATCCGCAGTGTCATCTTGCTCCGAGACGATCTCTGCCTGAGGTGAAATGGGACTCGTAGGCGGTGGCGGACTCGATGGTGGTAAATCCCAACCTGTTTTTATTGGCCGGAGTTCTGACTCTGTTCTAGGGCATTGCTGGCTCCCTTCCGGGACAGATGGTTTACCACCTACGTGGGCGGCATGAAACTTTTTTCGTGACACACTCGGTGATGATAGCAATTCGTTGGTTGAATGATGGGTATTGTCACGGAACAGAGACGTCATCTCGTCATCGGGTGCACAGGGTGTGAATAAGGAGTCACCGGCATTGTCATTTAAAGATGTTTCATGCCTTGGCGGTGTCCGCGGCTCCGTGATTAGGTCGGGAAGCATAGAGGTGGCGACTATAGGCGGCCGTGGGGATAGGTAGTCTGGTTCTGACATCGCCATCACTGGCAAACTTCGGGCCGCGGATGCTCTGCTTCTGGAAGGACTTGACGCTGCAACTGGGGGGCCAGATGCCCCAGACATGTTTGTCTTGTCTCTAGCCATCAACGCCATCGCCGTCCTTTTCGTGCCGCCAGGTTCATTGTTACTAACTGCTGGTGCGGAGTTCTGTTTTCTCTTCTTCTTATCATTGGTTTTATGTGGAATATCCTCTTTGTCTCTGGCTTCTCCTACAATAGACAAAGCACGTTTTAACCCGCGTCCGGATTTCATAGGTGGCGTATTCTCTTTGTCAAGTTGCGCCTGGGCCGCGGACATGGTTGTGGAATTTACTGGATCGCTTGCCGCGGATTTTGTCTCCCCATTGGGCAGGAGAGACTTGGTATGTGTGGAAGTGGCTGTTCGAGGAATGAGGTTTCTTCCTCTTGCCCAACCTCCCCCCGGAACAGGGTGAGCATCCTCGCGTACTTTCGATTGATCTCCGGCTGACTCGGCCCAGTGCTGATCGTATGGCCCACTGGAGCCTGATCGAGAGTCGTAGAAAGTTTCCGCCGCTGTCTTGAATAAGGTTGGGGGTTTAGAAAGAGGCAGAGTAGTCTGTGATCGAAAACTGTTCCACTGATCAACCTTAGGTTCCAGAAGAGGCACAGAAGCTGGCACTGTGTTTGCTGGAGATGGAGAGGTACACGAAGCAGACACGGCACTTGCTTGGATTGCGGCACTTGGGATAATGGGTAGCAATTGCTTAAGGATATCTGCAAGCGCATCGTCTGCCGTTTCTTTTCCTTTGCCTTTCTGAGAAGATATGCTATTTGGCTGATTGATAGAGGGCCCATCGACTTTCCCGAGAACAGAGGTAAGAAGTGAGAGAAGAAGTTGAGTCTCATGCTTGTTTTCGGCCGCACTGATTGTGGATACGTTTGAAGACCTTTTCTTGCTCACGACATCATTTGAGTTCTGCCGAGAGCCTGAGGCAGTTGCATTGGTAGACTCGTTTCTTATGGTTTGCTTTGGCAGACTGCCCTTTGAAAGTGGGACTATAGAGATAGAATCCTTGGGCCTTTTAGGCAACGGTTTGGTCGTCAGCAGGCGGGATTTGTCCACAATCAGTGGTCTTGATTCTAGTTCTTGAAGTATTTTCCGCTGCCGGGCAATATCTTCGTCTGTGACAGTGGGAATGTCGTGATCAGAAATTCTGATCAGAGTCTTGTCATATTCGCGTCCTTGTTGCATCTTCGCGATATTTTCCATCCTCTCCAACATCTCTTTGTGAGATTGAATCGCTAAGCGACGTGCCCTCTTCTCTGGGTTTGTTGTGGATCCTGGCGGACGCCCAACCCTGACGGCTGTGGGTGGAACGATCGATGATTTTAAGAAAATGAAGCTTACCTAGGTGGGTGCCCAGATGTTGAAGAAGCTGTTTCTGGTATCGAGGTTTCACCACATTCTGAAGCGCGCTCTCCGGAGGGATCGCAGCCAGTAATTGATATTTGTGACGATTCAGGCAGACTTGACGACACATTAATTCCGGGACTTGATGGTACAGATAACATGCACTGCGCATTGCCTTGAGAAGAATAATCTGTTGATGTTGTTGATGAGGGGTAGAAACCCAAGGAAGACAAGGATAATGCATGCTGCTGTTGGCTTTGGAGAGCAGTCTATCGATAGTGTTGATAGTGCTTAGCGTATAAATACAACGATAATTTTTATACGCACCTCTCTTAAATATATAACGATCTCCAAGGCATCCGCTCCTCTATCCATTACCAACTTTCCAGTGACACACCCGTCATTGTCATCATCATCATCGTCAGCTCCAGGAACAGGAACACGATCATCAGTCATACACCATGACATCAGTCCCATTCCAATAGAGACTCCCTCACGAAGCAGGCAGGATGAAGGTGTGTTGTCGGATGTACGGGACTGGATGGGCGATGACTCCGGTTTAAAAGCCGCGTGATTGCCTCCTGTGGATGTAGACTCTAGAGGATCGAGAACATAAACAGAGTAATCACGAGAGCGGTCAGCCAGAAGCTCTGGACTTCAGCTATAGTCAGAGACTGCATTGGTATAAGATTAAGGAGAGTTCTTTACCTGGATGTGCAAACTGCTCCTAGACAAATTTTGAGAGGTATTCTGGCATATCTATAACATCCAATGGTAGTGTCCGGGAGTCCAGAAGATGTAATTGCCCCGTTTTCTGTACCCCAAGCAATAGGCACTACCTCGACTTTCCGTTTCTGTCGCGCCAGAAGAAATTGTGACGATGCATTGATGGTATAAAGTACTCGAACTGTCGATGAAGGATGTCAAAAACCTTGCGGAGACAGACGCATCTGAAACGCGTCACATAAAATAACCCACTTGGCACAAGGAATCGCGTTCCCGTATGACCACTCCTTCCATTATAGCGGTCTTGAACTCCCTGGACATTAAGCATCTTCTCGAGGCAATCTCTCATGCTGGACAGAGCTAACCAAGGATGAAAACAATAAAACGCGTACATAGGCACCCACACCCAAGGCAAACCTGTATACATTGATACACTAACATAATACACATTATAGTAACAAATACAAAATACAAGACAATCCAAAGTAATTCAAGTGGTCGTCTTTCCATAGTCTGGGGGAATGGCATCCAACTGAAAAACATGTCCGTACCAGTCATCGAGGAAATTCCAATCCTGGGACTCGGGAGCTGTCGAGATATCCATAGGGACATAAGTGACATGTTGTTGGGGACCATTGTGGATAATGTTTGGATAAGAGCCAGGATGCCTTCCGATTTGGACAACCTCACCATCATACCTGCCGACTCCCAGTGTGTGTTCTGGAGTACCATTAGTATATTTATAAGCCGGCACGCCACGATATTGTGCGTCCGTTTCCTCTCGTGTAGTCTCAAAGGGCTTCAACGGGGAATCGTGGTGCATGTATTGTTCATGGTGGATAGGAATCATGATTGACGGCACGGGTGACATGCCGCTGCTCGCAGATCCTCCAGAGGAATGGTGTAAGTCTGTGGCAGCTGACGGCGATGAAACTTGGTCGTCGTTTCGCCTATATTGATGATATTCTAGTGTAGCCGAATCGGGCACTTCCCATTGTGTAGGCTGTCCTGTGAATGTAAATCCAGATTCTGGCAGCAAACCAGGATCAGTAGTCTCTGGTGATACATGGCGATTTCCCGGAGAGTAACTTGACTGTACCAACCCGATCGATGAGCTCGGGGATGCCGAATCCTGGGAAGACTTTATCACACGCGTGTATCCACCTAAAAGAGCCAGCTCGTCGTCGCCATCTTCTTCCGGATCGTGCTTTCCAATATGATTACCCGAGTCTGGGCTTGTCTTAATAAGTCCCCGAGTATGCCTCTTGTGTTCCGTCGCATATGTCTGAGTTGCACTATGACTCTTCTCTGTCATACGGGAAACAATCGGCTAAACCAGTAAGTGTTATCGGTCATGAATTGGCAGACATTCATTCATTAATTGTGAATACTCACACCATCAGCTGATGCTCGTCCACCATAGGTCGAAGCTCGTTGATATAGCTCATCAATATCGTGGAGTCGTTTCGCAGCTAGTGGTGCAAGCCTGGAGCCTGGACATCGAGATGCAATTGATCCCAAGATAAAAACAGAACAAAGGGTATGATTCCAGCATAAGAGTGCTCTAGTTGAAGCAGCTGGGTAGTATTGAAATAATTGTCCTAAGGCTTGGACGAGGGTCATTGCAGAATCATATGCACCCAATACAGAAAGACCATATTTCGTATGCTGTGGGTCGGATGGGTTTGTCGAAACCGCTTTGGCAAAGAACGTGCGATGCAAGTACAGTAATGCTTAAAACTATCAGCGAGGTTTACGGCGGTCAATGACTTCGCCACACTCACTGCTTTCTCGATAGACGAGTTTGATGTAGTTTTGCATAGCTTCTGCTTCATCCAGTCCATCGAAAGTTGTTTTCTGTCCTGGAACACCAACCCCAAAGTCACCACAAAGCTTGCGTATTTTACGATCCAATTCGACGACAGAAGTGTACACAGGAATCTTGAGGCCGAATGCCTGCTTACTAAGAGGTGCCAGACACTCTGTGGCCAATCGGTATCGAAAAGCGTGGACTAGGAAAATACATAGGTCAATGGACAGGCGATTAAAAAATGTAATGCAATCAGACGAACGGTTTTTGTTTGGGTCGGGGAAGGTTGGCATAGCCACATCGGATGGAACAAGGGAGAACGTAGACGGTCGACCGTGTGAGAAGCACTCGATTAATTCGAGGGTATAAACTTCCCAGTAAACTTTGCTACGTCTCTTTACGTCAATTGGTTCAAGACCAAACTTCATAGTGTTCCGATCTTAACGATTTGACACTGTTTAGCATTTTGAAGTATATATTGAGATTGGAAGAACCCACGGAGGCCGATCTATCATTTGTCGCACACATCAGTATCAATACAGGGGCAGTTGTCTGTGAATCCAGACACTCACAATTTGTGCCAGTTTCGTGGCTAAGGCCGTGATGATCCAAGCGTCACCACTGCCAATGATCTCACCCCACATAGCCTATATAAATATTCAAGTCAATGTGGAGCCAATGGGAGGTTTCAATGTATGGGTCACCTCAAAATACCCAAGAAGCACCTTGTTTAATCATTTAAAAGGGTAATGGCTCAACTGTGGACTCCAGCTCACCAGTGTCTCTATGGTTATAATTGTGGCATTCTTCAGCACATTCATACTTGTCAGTGCTGAGCGCGACAAGCATGCATACGCTTCTGCCTCATAGTTGAATGGAGTGAGATCGAGATCCACAAGCGCCCCCATGGCAAAGTACGCGAAAAGTAAGGCGAGTTCGTCAATTCTGACTCCTGATTCGGAGAATGATGACAACGGGGTATCCGTAGGTTGGGTACCCTTGTAAACACGAGAAAACAGATCCTCAAACCAATCATCTTGGGGAATAATATCTGTGCTGTACAAAACACATTAGGTAAAATCTTGGAGTAAAAAGAATTTGAATTGTAATTACATGTTGTATACCTGACGGCAATAACTGCGGCGTAGAGCTTGAGCCCGCTGGAGAGGTGGAAGGTGACGCCATATGCGTTCCTGCACAAGATTTGTAGCTTCCCCGATAGTCAAGAAGGGAAAGGATTGATATATCATCGCTACTTCCGCAGAAACGAGTATATTTGCCTCTGAAGTTGTTGTCAAAGTGCTGTTGTTCTGGTACTGTTCATGATAGTGAGCATTTCTCAGCAAGGCGATTGCGCAAATTGAACCCACTTTGAACAAACGCTGGACAGGTAATCAGATAAGCAATTACAAGGGATATTCATCCAAAAACAAACCTCTACACATGCGCTTCTTCCAAAATAGCGTGTCTGACCTTCATCACCCACGTTCAACGATCCCAAAGCCTCATCCAAATTTTCTCCTTCATCACTCTCTTCATGATCACCATCTTCAGCTCGGCCATCTGACGCCTTCTTACGCCTAGACACTGATTTCCTCATATACGATTCCTCACTGAGTAGTGGGTGTGGTTCAGATGAGACAATTGCGTGTGCGGTTTCGAGAGCTTTTTCGAGCTCCAGGACACGCCCTCGTAGCTCAGAGAGGCATTGATAAAGTTGTTCCTTGTCAGTTGATGATGAAACAGGCTTGTTCCTGGTTGGAAGAGAGCCTGAGTGTGTGGGTTAGTAAGACATGGGGAAAGGAAACTCAACAACGAACCTTCCGGACAAAGCTCAGCGATGCCTACAATAATAGTTGTCAAACAGCGTTGAGTTTGGAAGAATGATAAAACACCACACATACCTCGCTTCTGGCAGCTCCCGCAAGGAAATACTCGATCGCATCTATATCATGTAAGCAGATAGAACTATATGGTCAAAGAAAGGTCCCCACCGCAGTTTAAGCCTGAAGGATAAAATGAAGTAAGTGTATGAATACGACATAACGATTACGTTCGACGCCCACCTTCGACACTCGGCGCAACTCAACGTCTGGTTGACGGCTTGCTTTCTTGAGGTTCCCGGTCGAGAGGTTTTGGACTTTGTGGCAGGCCGCTTTGTGTCCGACTGTCCCCATGTCATTTCGTCGTTATCCGTCATGGTAAGACTTCGAAGCTCTGGAGCTGGTCTGCTTTTGTAATGCAAGATGCTAGATCACGTGGTGTAACGACGTTGTGACCATCACATTTTAATTGGTAAGTGATGCAAACGGCTGCTGCATCATGAACCAAACCTATTTTCATTATATCAAGGCTGAGTTCATCGAAACTGTCAGCATCGTTTTATTTCATCCCTTTTAGTACTCAGTTTAAGTCTCAGGACACGGGCAATAAAGTCTCGCGTCGAGCAACAATTGCGGGTCCTCAAAACATTATCCTTGGAGGGAAAACTATCATATCAAATGGCGCCATCATCCGTGGTGACCTAAGACGCACCGGTCCGGGGCATGCAGTTGTTATTTCCATCGGTCGATATTGCCTCATTGGCGAAGGATGCGTAATGAGGTTAGTCGACCAGAATACACGTCACCAGGTCTGCCTTTAAATGCCTACAGGCCTCCATATAAAACTTATCGTGGGAACTTCAATTATTATCCTATGAAGATCGGGGATCATGTTCACATTGGTGCTAATTCCGTCGTCGAGGCAGCAACAATTGGGAGTCACGTCGAGATTGGCAAGAACTGCGTTATTGTGTGTTCTTCACCCTCAGGTGTTTCACTTTCTCTCAACATCTACGCTTGATCCATCAAACGCAGGGGAAGTTTACAATTATTAAAGACTGCGCACGAATAGCCGACAACACAATACTACCTCCGAATACAGTTGTTCCAGCCTTGGCACATTTTTCAGGCAATCCTGGTGAGTCACTTGTTTTTCCACGGTTGCGTCAGGCTCAGGAACCAGTAACAGGTCATTTTTTGGAAGACTTGCCCGAAACTACGCAAGAAACTGTTGAATTGTACACCAAGCAATATTACAGCCGATTTCAGCCCCTTGAACAATAGTCCATTCTGGCAAGAAATCTCTTTCCAGCTTTTACTGGTAGAGTTCGTATGATACATAGATAATATCTGGAGATGGTTTGTAGTTGTCGGGTCATCTATTAATATGGGTATCATAAGACCAGGTAAGACAAGCAAACATTCAGGCGGATGGAATGTCAAATGCAGTATTGAGATGACCGAGACATAAATTCCGATATCGATGAATGCAGCGTTTTTCAACTGCCGGTACCAGGCATCTTGTCGTGATTCCCATACATATATGCCATGAGGGTGACTAATCTTCAGGAAGCGATAGTCTTTCGTGACATAACTGAGCTACTAGGTTGCCGTTGATAGGGATCTGGTTACCCTGAAATCCTTCTGGGTAGCTCACGGGGGGCAAATCTGGAGACGTAAAATATCTATGCCAAGGAAGGCCATTAGATGATTATGAAATCAAGATGGAAGATTAACAGACTCATTTCCCCAAAAGCCATAATGTCTCATGCCGAGGGCGCGAGTAGTCCATTCATAATCATGCGCAAAGCCTCCTGGAATGAAGAATTCCATGACAGTGGCCCGTTTTGAAGGCTTCATCCACAACAGTGATGTAAGACCGTTGCCATGCACGCCCATCAGAATCTACTTCGTGCTCAATTCTTGCTCAAGGGATGTTTTGGCTATACTCACTGTTGTCCGCCCAGCGAGCTGAAACTGTTCCTGGCGGGAAAGCTTGTCCATGCTAACAATATTGACCTCGTAACCATGCTGCTCCCGCAACCTTTCAAGCGCCTTAACCAATTGCTCGTGGTCTTTGGCTAGTAACATTCTTCTTCCCCACTCCTGCCTCGATATGTAAGTGATAACCTTGCCATCGTGTGCCTGCGAATCCCCTCCAGCGAATTCAATCAGGTTATTACGAATAGGGCTCCACCAATGGGGGCTGGCTTTGAGCTTGAACAGTTCTGAATTGGACCGTTGTGTTAACGCAACGTTTGGGCTATGTATTGCCGCGGCACGATCCGCAAAAACAGCGCGCTCCAGTAGAAATGGGTGAGCCATAGACGCTCGGTCAGCCCAGTCTTCCTCAAATTCCAAAGAAACCGACGGGAAAGCACCACGTGTGACCCATTGATTCATCGAGGCATAATCACGCCATTTCCCGTTAGGGACATGTGACATGACGATTCGACGAGGTAACGGAAGTCTGGTACGCCCATCAGACGTGATTTCTGGATCGAGGGTGCTGTAGGCTCTCCAGAGTCCAAAGAACACCTCGGCGGCCCAATGATAGTAGTGGTTGATACTGCAAACCGATTTAGACAGTGATCCCGCGTGAATATAGCACTAATACTCACAACTGTGGTGGGTCGTTTACAACAAACTACATCATATGTTGGATTTAGACGGTGACATTAAGAAGCTCTGACGCACGCTTGTACCATCCATCCGGCTTGCGTAAGATCCAAATAACTCTGCTGCTTTTGCAGAACTGATTATTTGCATGTCATTGTCTGTAGGCGTGCGACTGGCAACCTCTTCAGGACCATTGCCAATGCGGTATCCAGTAGATGTTAGAAGCATCCTATCCGGAAATGTCTTTGGTTCATCAGTGACAACAAACACCGTGCCGTTCAAGAGATAAAGTCTATCAAAGACAGTCCAGCCTTGCAACGGTTGTCATTACGTTATTCCTTGTGAACTGCAAGACCCACCTGGAACATGTGCTAGTATCTCTGTTGTTGGCACCATTCCGTTATGCCAGATGAATGCAGATTCTCTTGCATTCCCATTGGATTCACGAAAGTTCGCAGGTGGGTCGAGAACGGTCTTTGAAGCCCCAGATGCTGGTTGACCTCCTGCCCATGGAACACTGATACCTCTACTCCAATCCAAAGCAGAATCTTGAGGAACCTCTAAGGCGCCCAGTCCAAACTGAAGAAAGAGAACAAAAAAAACGACAAAAGCGAGTATGAAGATGAACTCCCGTCGTGTAGGAAAAGCACGCATTCCGAACTGTTTATACACAGTCACCAAACTCTCGTGGGGGGATTGATAGCAGGAGGTCTATGAGACCAGGAGCTAAAATGACAGGTCTTGATATATTCAAAAATTTCCGACCATCCGGCGTTGGGCGTCTATACGGGTAATTCAATGATTCAATGAATTTTTTATGGCGTTGAAATAAACTTATTTATTGTGAGTATTATAATGGCTACACGATCATTCGGGAAGCGGGTACTAGGTGAGAGGGAGATCATTAACAAACTTACTTCAAAGCAGAGCTGTAAGGTATCTGCGAAACGAATTAGAAGGAGAAGAAAACGCAAAGCGATATAGGGACGATGGAAGTAGAGTTAAATAGAACTTGGGAGGAATTGATCTGTGATTCGAGGATTTGACTAACTGGGCTACTTCACTGTGTCAAGTTCATCGACATCACCTTCGACGTGACGAGAAATGATAGGCTTGAGAGGGAGTCGAGTCATGCGAGGTAACAATTGAAGATGTCGTCTGATGGTTCGACCTGCGATCATCATCCCCTTCCCCCCCCTGTCCATCGTGTAGGTTACGGATATGTCGGGTCATGTTCGACCGGACGCTGAAGGATTTGTCGCAACCTGGAGTAGGACATGCAAATGCTAGATACAATGGTTTAAAATTATCGCCAAAGCATGCTAAAAAAACGTACGTCTATCTCCAGTGTGCCTGTGTGTATGAGTCTGTTAAATAAAAATGCCTACTCAGCATTGTCTTCGGTACTGTTAAAAAGTCTGAGCTTGACCTCAAGACTACTGGGGCGATCAAATCCTTTCCCACATTCCTTGCACTTGTATCGCTTCTTTGGATCATCCTTGTCTGGGATGTCACAGGTACGAACTAAGCCTTGGGGTACGGTGGACTCCGGCGTCACGGGAACGAGATCGTTTCCATAGAAAGCCTGAAAAGTGTGACCATTATTCGAGGGGTACTTCGCGTTTGACCTCGAAGAACCATATGTAGGCATAGTATGAGAGTACTGTCGTGCAGCCGGTTGGGTGGAGCTGGAGTAAGCGGAATATGCCCCGGTGTTTGAAGTCGACTGAGGGTAAATATGAGATGGTGGTTTAGTCGAATGGTCACGCTGAAGGTTGTATATAATAATAAGCATCGGCAAGTTATGTAGACCCAGATGATACTTACTTTGTCGTGGCTCGGATAGCGAGGGAGAGAGTTCTCGACATCATGAAAATTATAGGGAGACGGTGTACCACGTACATCTTGGATGTGGAAAGATCAGAATAGCTCGGCGATAGTGACCAGTGACATACCACTCCCGACTGTACTCTGAAGAGAGGGCAGACGTTGGTCATGCTTAAGACCATCGGTATCGTGCCTCGATGGCCGACTTGAACTTGAGGAGTAATAGGCTCTCGAGTCCGACATTGTCAAGTTGGTGGCTTTTCTCCTAGGAGGTCGGGTACTGGAGGTGTGTTTGGGTTGTAGTGAGGAAGATGAGGAATTAGATAGAGTGCTTATATGCAGATCTAAAATCCACCATTGCGGCGATGCATATGACTTGGCTGTTTCCGAACTGAGGTCCCTCGTTACGTCCTTGAGCCAGGCGCGGCAGCGCTGAGGAGGGGAAAAAATGACTCTGACGCGCGCGCCCAAGCCAGGAGACAGATGCAGAGATGTTATGTATGCTGTGCAATGCGACGGAAACAACGTCCTCAGAGAGTGTATGTTCCGAATTCGAATGAAGCCAAGAAGAACAACTTCTCAGAGATGAAAGAGGTACCGGCGATACTGGTGTACAGAACGCAGAAGTAATTATATCGCTAAGAAGAGGGGTCAGGCTGATAGATAACTGGAGAACTGACATCAGTCTCCGGAAAATATGAGTCAAGACACCCAGAGCCTCAGCCGAAGGGGTATGTGTAAACTGAAGGTTAAAACAGGCGAATAAACATCCAGAGGTATCATTAGCTGTACAGCATCCAAATGAAGCAGAAATGGTAGCATCCGGGAGACGTTATTTATTGTGCTGTGACAGACTGCAGTGCCCGGGATGTTGTCCTGTAGCGGATGGTGGTGGCCAGGAGATCTCCAACAGCGGACGGTGGCAAGCTGTGTGCGGGGAAAAGTCACACAGCCACGGCACTCTGCAGTTGCGCTGGATACTACAGAACAACCCCGGAAGCAGAGCACAGCCTTCAGTTAAAGCAGGTCAAGTGAGGAGGTGAGGGTGGGCGCAAAACTCCAGCATGAATTAGGTAATCAGTTTGTAATCTCTGAGTACGAGTCATTGTTGCCATGAACTTTCGACTCATTTCTAACTTCTGGCCAACCTAGGCTGTAGGATGTGAGCCATGTGGATGCTGTAAGGATCCTCGGCTTCAAGCATTGTGGCAGATTTTCAATGCTGTGTCTGCCTCGTCAAGAACACCTGAACAGACGCCTTTTGGGCAATAAGATATTCGATGAACTGGGCTGATATTCGTTTATTTTTGTATATCATCGCTTTTTGCACCGGTTACACCGTCATCCTCTTAGACATGGTGTAGCTAGCACTGGTGACACCATGGCCGTGCATTGCACCCAGCAACAGCGCACAAAAATTCCTAGAGATTTATTTCCCGATTCCGAAGTTCACAACGCCTTTTTCCTCAGCTATGATCCATTTCGCATGGTGTTTTGTGGCGCTCGACAGTTACATTGTTAGAGTGGTGCGTTCCAATCACTCGCGGCGAACGAGGTAGACAGTAACTGGTAGTCTTTCTCTAAAATGGAACCCGTTCAAGTCTCGGCCGTGCGAATGAGGGTTATGAAGCCGTGACACAGCACTCTGTATATCCCATTGGCATACATTACATATGCATTAGGCATACGTTGTCACACGATGTCATACGTGGCTCAGCGTTTGGAAACACTGGTGATATACGCAACGCCAGAAGCTGTTACTTAAGGGTACTGGACATGAGCATAGCGTGCCTGACAAGATATGCAATCTCTACTTGATGCCAGGGACGCTAGGTGTGGGACAGTACAGGCTTTGGCTCAGGTCATGAGCCATATTACACATCAGGATTATCTTTCATAGGTGTAAGCACAAACATTGTCTTTTCGTACACATCTATAAAACTAACGACAACCTAAATTTGGGGGTCCACCTCAAAGTTTGGGATATGGCGCCTCGAACTCGCTAATTGCGCTCCGGGTTGTGTGCTTTATAATCCATGCGATGACGGCGTCTTTGAGTCGCTCCTCAAACTCAGGCTCATTGTGCAATTCATGAAACCCGTGCTACACCAAACAAGTCATATGTGAGCATGGAGTAGGTAAACGATATAGCAAAGGAGTTTATCAAGGACCAGCCCTTTGAAAATCATCACAATGAAAAGGAGAAATAACAATGGGACGGTCACCTCATAGAGAATGATGGCCTTGTCTTTCGCCTTTACGTTCTGGTAAAATTTCTCTGTTTCGGCAGGCGACGTGACCTAGTTTTTACGTCAACAATGAGCATCTTTATCCATGGGAGGACCAGGCTATGGCCAAAACCTAGTGATGGGATAATAAAATTAACAAACCTGATCGTCTGTACCATGAAACAGAAGTACCTGGCACACTTGATAAGCCTAAGAAGAATTGGCAACCGAGCAATCTACTTACAGAGAGATCAACGGGCCATAATATATAATCATTGGAAGAGAGATTATCCCCCTTTTTAAGAAATTAGGAATGATGGTAAAGCAAGTCAAAAAGAAACTTGACTAGGTTTAACATGGTGGCTACACCTTTGATGGTACCGAATTGTTTGACCAATGGATCCTTCATATACATTTCTGCAACTGCTTTATCATGGGACAATGCCTAGGCACCCAATTTTGTCAAGATGAACTTGCATAATCTAATTTTGTATTGACATACCCTAGCATCAACAGCGGCTGGGATGGTAACCCATGGCAAGAGTAACGCAACTGTACTGCCGACCTTGCGCACGATTTTGGAAGCTGGATGCCGCTGGGCAATCAAAGGCGATGTTGATATGACCCCAGCCAGAGGATGAGGCAGAAGGGAAGAATGAGTGGTGCAAAACGAAAGAACAAGTGCGCCACCCTGAGCGTGTCAGCACAGTGGGAGAGCAAAGCTGCAAAATAGCTCTCACCATCGAGTGTCCCATCAAAAACACTGGGAGGGGCTCTTCCTTCTTCCCCCAACCCGCTAGCTTCTCTCCTGCATGCTGTAAAGCCCAAGCTATGTCTTCCTTCTGCTGCTGACTAGATGTCCGTCCATATCCCTCTTGACGAGCTTCTCTTTGTCTCTGCCGTTGACCATCGGGGCCAGGGTCCAAAGCAGTTCTCCCGAAACCGCGTTGGTCAAACGCAAACACAGCTATGTTTGATTTGGTATAATATGGAAAGACATGTTCATATCTTGCAATGTGCTCTACGCGTATGAGCAGACATGATCTACAAAAAAGTATCGTAATCAAGTTGACGGACCTATAAAACCATGGACAAAAACCAGAACGGCTGTCCATGGAGTAGCTGGTGCATAAGTGCGAGTGTAAAATTCCGTGCCGGTGGGACCTCGTAACCAGGCTTCTTCAAAATCAACCATTGGCGGGGATATCATCATGACCTAAAAGCGTAAAGTTTTCGAACCGTTTTCCCGGCAGACCTCCGCTGCTTGTGTAACTGGGTTGGCTTCTTTAGCTTTTCCATGAAAGCAGCTTGCAGATATACTTTGGAGCAGCTTGCATGATTTGCGAGGTCAGAATTCAGGTCTAGAAGCTTCCTCCTGATTACACCCGGCCTAACGTTATTCGCAGGCATGTCCTTGTGATTTCCCAATTCCGCCAAATATGATCGTCTTTGTGCATTGTTCGTCAGTCTTATAGGCCTACGTACAATGCTGGTCGTCAACTCTAAGGTTATGTAAAATTCGTGGACGATCTTCATATGAATCTGGAAGTAGATTATCTGCTCGTCAACTGAAAGCAATCGAGCTGGCCTTGCGCCTTGATTTACTGTCCTTACACCAGATACTGCCGAAACATTTGCAGGTCAATATCTTCTTCGACGTCCCTTCTTTCACTGCACAATGGCTACATTAGTTCTATGTCTCCTGGCGTTCTGCTTGTTGCAACTGACCTCTTCCCTTCGGATTCCGATTCGCGACTCGAATACACCTCAGTCAAAAGCTGTCTCTGAGTCACCCGTTAGATCAAAATTTGTATTTGCTCACCACATAATCGGTAACACATTCAACTTCACCTCTGCGACTTGGATGCGGGACGTCCAATTGGCACATGCATCAGGCATTGATGGCTTTGCTCTCAATATTGGAAAATCACCTTGGGAAATTGGACAAATCCAGTCAGCCTACGACGCAGCAGAAAAGAGTGGGACCGGCTTCAAGATGTTCATGAGCCTAGATATGAGGTATGGCGTTTTGTTTCTATCAAGTCACCTTCATTTCGTCGTACTCATCTATTTCTTCTGTGAACTAGTTCTTTGCCTTGTGCTTCTATCTCAGACACTCAAAAATATTAAGAATTTTAGAGACAAATTCAGTCTTCTGAAGGGAAAGACTCAGTGGTATTAAAGCTTCTACCTAGAGACAAACTAAGTAACGAAGGTAAGTCACTACATATCACAATGTGTAAGAAATGGTACTCACTTCAGTCTTCTGAAGTGAAAGACTGAAGTGATGGAGGAATGGATGGCACTACTTATAGTCAGGACTGAGTGGTGCTTAACAATAACAATAGATAATGGAAGAATAAAGAAGCGGAAAAAAATGGAAAAAACTTATGACATGCATAATAGGACAATAGACAAGTACGGCCCCAACACCGGTCCAATGGCAAGTCTAAGCAGGGTTGACAGTGCAAAGTAGAGAGTGCTGGGTGTTGGGGGGATGATGGAACTGTGGGGACATACGGCAGTTATTCTTAACAAAAAACTTGTGTCACTAGTCCGAAACCAGGCGTTGTATTCCTCACAGTTTCGTTTCGGCCCTGCCAACAGAACATTTGTGTCTACCTTTTCGGGCAAGTGAATCTGTCCCTATTGCAATTAATAGCAGAATTGCCATATCCACCTAATTCCGTCTAGGGGAAACATGCAACTTCTCAGCTCCTTCACCGTCGCAAGGATGGGCGCTGCATTTTCTCACTCCTCTTGCGTCCGAAATCCACTTTGTTCCTGCCTTTTTTGTCGATCCAAGCCAGCTCTCCACAGGTGATACTCGAGGCAATAACGGATTTGGAGGTATCATCGATGGAGATTTCAATGCATGTCGTTTTATGCATTGGATAATTGATGAACTTACTTCAGGTTGTTTATCATTAGTGGAACTCAGGATGGCCCATCGAACTTACTACTGCAGCTCTTACACAATCAGCGTTCAACCCTTCTGCCCTCGCTTCGTTACTCAACACAAACGTCTCGTCTCTTTTTGCCAGGGTCTCATCACCCAGTAAAAGCACTTTATTGACCCGCACAGTTTCACGGTCAACGAAAAATGCCTCACCCCTTTTTGTTAGGTTGACCTCCATATTTGGTTCACCTGATCATCTTACCGATATGGCCCGTGACGCTTTTACGGGTGTTGCGGGTGCATTCACAACCGATACGCAGCACATCAACGCAATTCAGAGTAGAAATATAAGTGATGGAACTCAAGGAGTTGCGAATGTCGCAGGTGCGATTATTAGTACTCCTCTCAAAGTGCACAAAACCTACATGGCAGCCGGTAAGACCTGCCACGTCACTTACATGATTGCTGCTTGAAGAACACTCTTATGATGATACTAATTTGTTAGTTTCGCCTTGATTTTTCACGCATTTCTCTCCTAATTCTTTCAATAAGAATGTAAGTTGTTCTACCTTATAGTGGGAGTATATAAAGTCAAGCTAATAATTGGCTAATATACCTGTCTGATAATCATATTTACTCCAAACGATGGGAAACCCTCGTGGCTTCCCGTAACACTGTGGACCTGGTTCAAATTGTCACCTGGAACGGTAATTAGCACAATTCTCCCTGACGATAACTGATGTGGGACAGTAACGTAGACTTTGGTGAATTTCACTATATTGGTCCTATCGAGGGAATCCAACCTAACTCACAAGGGTGGGTGAATGGGAACGACCATACGGGTAGGTTTCATACATTCACTAGATTTTCAAACTGTCATTTTGCGTTATAGGTTGGCTGGAACTAACCGCATATTATGCACGAGCCTTTAAAACGGGCATCTACCCCACTATTGCAAAGGACAAAATCATCATGTGGGCACGTCCGCATCCTCGCGATGCCCAGGCCAGCCAAGATACAGTGGGGAGGCCAACAAACTTTCAACTAGTACTTGTGTTTCGGTTCTCTGACATTTTTGCTAGTTAAGCTAATCAAGCTTCTCAGACCGAGGATGCGCTATGGGCCACCGTCTTCGTACCAGCTGCTTCCACTGTCATACTCACCACTTCACCAAATCTGAGTGTTCACTCATCTTCCACGAGCACAAAGAATAGTTTTTCCAGCTCAGTTAACTTCCAAGTTCCTGCTGGTGTCTCACATCTCAAAGCGCCGTTGTCCGCCGGTAGCGGCATGGGTGCATCTGTATTTCGCGGTGGTCAGAGAGTAATGGATTTTTTCCCCCAAGGATATATTTTCGACCCGAACCCCAAAATCCTTAACTTCAATGCATTTGTCGCAGCATCCCCTTAGGCCTGGGATATCGACATGTTGAATTTAATGCAGTGGATCTGTGATTTATTTTTCTAACTGCTGAATTGTTAATGCCTGCGATTTAATCTAAAACTATTGGAAAGAACTGGTCGAGGATTAAGTTGTTTATTCCTTCTTTGTGGTCGCAGCTTCTCTCTCCTTTTTTTTTAATGCTCGCCTGCGGATATCCTTGTGGAGATCTTGAAGAGCCATTCATCAGTACACAGGTATATGATTCAAAGAAAATGGCGAGAAAGCATACTTAAGGTGTACGTCAACAATACTGAGGGCCAGTTGAGAGTGCTGATGAAGGCATCGACTAATGAATGAGACCAGTACGGTGTGCTCGTGTATGGCTTTCCTAGGGCGCCTCCCGGTATGCCGATCTTGGATAAAGCGGCACGAACATATCTCTTCGGTGTGGGAACTGCCATCGTTGGCTTTCGTACCTTGGACATGGCTGAAACCTAGAAGGTGCCATCCAATCACATCAATGGACAATGAGGATGAGGGTAGTTACGCACGACAAAATAAGTATTTAATAGCTGCACGGTGATCCCCTTGGACTCCACCTCTTTGCCCAAAGCTTGTGTCCACGCCGAGAGGAACGATTTAGATCCAGAATACGTGGCCAGCATGGGAGACGGAAACGTTCCAGCAAACGACCCGAGATTAAGAATCAAGCCGCATTTACTAGCGACTGATCAGCTTAAGTGCGAGGATGTGATGGCAGGCATACCGCTCAATTAAACCTGGTAATACGATTTTGGTGACCCTTAGAGTCGAATTGATATTGATCTGTATTATATCGTGCATCTCCTGGTCGGAAACTTCCACAAAGTCAGTGGGCATCTCGTGCGATTTACCGACATTGTTTACTAGCATCAGTTAATAATTGAGACAAAGATAGCGGCAGTAAAGAGGAGTTACTAAGGACACCAATATTCAGCGGCAACAGAGCTTTAGCAAGGGGTTGCCAACCGGAATCGTCTGCTCGGGAAAAATCAATCGCTTGAGTTTTGGTTTGAACGCCGAATGACTCTGCCAAACGAACCCATCAGAGGCTATTCGTATGGTGAATTGGGGGGGGGGGCAAACAAGCGTACCTAATTCAGCTGCGACTATGTTCAGTTTCTCTGAGCTCCTGGAGGCTAGAAAGACATTGAATCCAGCTTTCCCCAATTGAAGAGCAAATTCACGACCAATGCCATCAGTTGCACCCGTAACAACTACAAATTGAGTTCTAAGGAAGGTAATGAGACTAGATATTGTTACGTCTGACCTGCCCACGCTCCCCTCTTTGCACCGAAGGCCTTAAGCTGTATCAAATCGTCAAAAATGAGTCAGTTCCTATGCCGTGGAGAAACGCACACTTATGCCCGGAATCACAAATATCTGCAACAAGACGCTGGTGAATATGGAGACCAAGTTTACTAAAGATAGCGCCCCGATAGCAGCAAGTATCAGTGTAATACGTGGATATTCACTCGCTAATTTCCGATAGAAGAGATACATGTCAGAGGTGTGTTCAAGGAGGCGAAGATAATAATACCTGCTACGATATCAAGCATTTTCGCTAATTTCCGATGAAGAGATACATGTCAGAGATGTGTTCAAGGAGGCGAAGATAATAATACCTGCTACAGTCTCGAGCATTTTCAAGCTTCGAAAGGTGTAAATTGCCTTACATAAAAAAGACTTCCCTAAAAGTCGCGTATTTCCCACGGAGTTACTGTCAATCAATTTTATTTTATATTATATTTACATTTACATTTAGGGATGAAAAGGCTCCATACGAGCAAAATCCATATCTGGACCCAAGTAGTTTCCGTTTTCGTCTCGTTCTTTTCATTCCCGAAACCGAGTTTACATTTGAACGGAAGTAAATTTTTTGGAAGTGGTCGCGTAATCTGAACGATCAGACGTAGAACATAGCTTGTTTATCAGTTTAGTCCCCTCGTTGCTCGACACTTATATGAAACGTTTACGTAGTTTCATTTCCCCTCTGGCACTGGCAGGACCTGGCTGAGACTCTAAATCTGCTAATCGACCTTTGCAATACTTGTGATTATGGGACCTCTTCTTTTCTCCGTCAAATCCCGTACATTAAACAAGTCATGGTACAAGTTTACTTCTCTGGAGTGATTCTATCCTACGTCCATCTTTCAAGATGACTTCAGACGACATCAAGCTGATTTCTTTATCCTCTTCAACCAAAAGGCATTCCCCGTTACGACATGAGCTCCCTCAACTAGAGTTTCATTTTCCTGCACTCTCTTCTCATGTTCCTATGGACTACGTTTCTCGAGCTGATTCACAAATTCTTTCGCCAAGCATCAAACAAAAGCCACTGAATGATCAGGCTGAGCACCTTTCTGTCATGGGTGCCTCTGCAGGGGAGAATTTTTGTTTTCAAAAGTTTCTACAGGATAAATGGGAAAAAGCGGTCCAGGAAGGCATCAATTTCCACCAGACCAGTGTCGTTTTTAAAGTTTGTCGTCGTTCCACCCTGATTTCTGTCCTCAATAAGTAATAATTTTTACAGGATTTGAGAGTTATAGGTCTTGGTACCGATATTAAATATCAAGATACTATTTTGTCAGTGGTCAACCCTTTGAATCTCGTCGACATGATTCAAAAGATACGTCATCCTCCGATCAAGAATATTCTTCAAGGGTTTGAAGGTGTTGTCCGTCCTGGAGAGATGCTTCTCGTCTTGGGACAACCGGGGTCAGGATGTACTTCATTGTTAAAGGTTCTTGCCAACCAGCGAAAAAGTTTCCATGCAATTGAAGGGACACTTTCATATGACGGTTTCACCCCGGAGTACATGGCGAAACATTATCGGGGTGATTTTGGATACTCCCCCGAAAGCGACGTTCATTTTCCGTCTTTGACTGTCCGACAAACCTTGGTACGTTTCATTTGATCTCCGGTCTACATAATTGATGTTTTCATATCTAGAATGTTTCTACAGCCGCACGTACTCCCCATAAGCGTGTAGAAGGTTATTCCAGAAAGCATCATGTAGACGCTATAGTGAACACGCTGGGAAAGGTACTAGGTTTAACTCATGCTTTCAACACCCCGGTGGGCGATGAAACCATTCGTGGAATAAGCGGGGGTGAGAAGAAGAGGGCAAGCATTGCTGAGATGTTGAGCATGAATGTTCGTTTAGCATGTTGGGACAAGTGAGTGAATGGTTGTCTTGAATGTATATACCGACAATCATTTCTGCAGTTCGACTCGAGGTTTAGATGCATCTACTGCCCTGGAGTTCACTCGTGCACTCCGTATTTCTACGAATATTGCGAAAATCACGACCATCGTGTCTATTTACCAAGCCTCCGAAAACATCTATAATCTTTTTGATAAAGTTGCTGTCATCCACGAGGGGCGTATGTCGTATTTTGGGCCCGCTGATCAAGCCCGGCAATATTTTTTAGATATGGGCTATGAGCCTGCCAATCGACAAACGACGGCCGATTTTCTCGTTGGCGTGACCCACGGGCCATCCCGTACCCCTCGCGGTGGACTTGAGTCGTGCGTCCCAAGGACTCCTGCACAGTTTGCGGAGTACTTTGCCAAGAGTCCTTTAGGCAAAGCAAACGCACAGGAGGTCAAGAGTCAGTTGTATAATACAGCATTGAAAGACCGGATCTTCAAGTACAGAACTTCAGCTGGTGGGGACCATATATACCACGTGGCGCCGAGATCTCCGTACACTATCGGTTTGTCGATGCAAGCACGAATTCTCATACGTCGTCGGGTACAGATTATCCGTGGCGACACTGCGACACAAGGTGAGTCTATATTACTTTCCCGTAGTACATGCTCTGTCGTTACTTACTTGTACCACAGCTATCATGCTCTTCGACTTCATTTCTCAGGGTCTCATCCTGGGATCTGTCTTCTTCAATATAGAGAATACTACTGACGCATACTTCTCCCGGGGAAGTACAATATTTTTTGCTATCCTCTTTAATGCACTATCAAGTATGGCAGAAATTCCTGCCTTATACACTCAACGCCCCATCGTTGCCCGACATCACAATGCAGCGTTATACTATCCATTCATAGACGCGCTTGCCGTTACTATTGTTGATATTGTTTGTTTCATCTTCCATATCTTTGAACTCTGCAGCTGATGATTTATATTTTAGCCTATCACGGCATTCACTGTTCTGGTATTCGATCTTATCCTGTATTTCATGACACATCTCCAGCGGCGTCCGTCGAAATTTTTTATTTTCTACTTATTTACGTTTTCTATCTCCTTGACCATGAAAGCCTTTTTCCGAAGTCTTACGATGACTTTTGCACAACAGCCACTAGCACAAGCCGTCGCCGGTCTTGCCACACTCGCCTTCGACATCTATACTGGGTACAGCATTCCCAACCCCGATATGATGGGTGCACTAAGATGGTTTGCTGTTGTTAGAGAACTTCACTGAATATATTTGACCTCTTTTATTTTCAGGATTATGTTTATTAACCCAATGGAGTATAGTTTCGAAGCACTGGTTGCTAACGAATTTCACGACCTGGATGGGCAGTGCTCAACGCTCGTGCCATCAGGCCCGGGATACAAGAATGTGACGCTTGCCAACAAAGTTTGCACAGTCCCCGGTTCCCAGCCAGGTTCTGACACGGTAAATGGGGACCTGTACATTGGCCTTCACTATAATTATACATACTCTAAATTATGGCGTAACTTGTAAGTGTCTTTCATTCCTGTTTATGGTTTGAACCTAATCATTTGATTAGCGGCATCACTATGGCATTCTGGCTAGGCTTCCTCATGTGGTATTTATTCATGACAGAGCGGCGCAGTCGCAATACATCAGGGGGTGCTAGCCAGCTGATATTCAAACGTGGTGCGATCTCTCCTTCCCGAGATGAAGAGAAGGGCGAGAAAAACTCGTCAACGTCTGTTACCAACCGTAGAATGACCCGAGACTTTAGGAGGACAAACAGGACCGAGATTGAATCGAGAGGCATTTTTTCATGGCATCACATCAATTATGATATCTCTTTGCCTGGAGGCCAGTCTCGTCGTCTCCTAGAGGATGTATCTGGTTATGTTGTGCCTGGTAAATTGGTATGTAAACCATTTATTTAGCCTGTGACAGTGTTAATTTCAGTGTCGTGTATAGACGGCACTCATGGGCGAAAGCGGGGCAGGGAAGACGACGTTGCTCAACGCTCTGGCCGATCGTGTTCGAATAGGCGTTATCACAGGCAGCCGATTTGTGAATGGTGACCCACTTCCCTCTGACTTCGCAAGTCAGACGGGCTATTGCCAGCAAACGGACATACATCTCGAGACTTCTACTGTTCGGGAAGCTCTACGGTTCAGTGCTGTACTTCGCCAGCCTGCTTCCGTGTCTAGACAGGAGAAATATGACTAGTGAGCCTCAATTTATTTTATGCATGTGGTCATCAGTTAAGTTCGTTTCAGCGTTGAAGAAGTAATTAATATGTGTAACATGGAATCCTATGCCGATGCTATTGTGGGTAGTGTTGGAGAGGGTCTGAACGTCGAACAGCGTAAAGTATGTACCATGTCAAATTTTGCGGTGGGGTTCTCACACATTTCTAGCGGCTGACCATCGGCGTTGAGCTGGCAGCGAAAGTAAGATTCTACCGTATGATATTTTAAAGTACTCACTACCTGCAATTGTTATCAAAATAGCCCCAACTCCTCATTTTAGATGAACCTACGTCGGGACTTTCCTCCCAAAGTGCATGGGTCATCATCAACTTTCTCCGTTCCCTTGCAGATCGTGGTCAAGCCATTCTTTGCACAATCCATCAACCCTCTGCGGAGTTATTCCAGGCTTTCGACATGCTGCTTCTTCTAGGCAGGGGAGGCCAGACCTGTTACTTCGGTGACCTCGGCAGCAAGGCCGCCACTATGATCAACTATTTCCAGATTAACGGCGGAAGAACGTATGAAGAAGGTGAAAACCCAGCAGAATGTAAGTTGAGCCACTGCTTCCTGTTTATGGTATGGCGTCGCTCATTTGGGCTATTTTGCAGACATGCTCGATGTGATTGGAGCAGGTACGACAAAGCACAGCACCATCGACTGGTATTTGACGTGGAGGAATTCTCCGGAACGACAAGGACTGGAATATCAGCTTCAGGAAATTCTCCGAAGACACAGTGAGACCCCTGCAATCAAAGAGGAATACAAGACAGAATTTCCTGCTCCATTCAGAGTCCAGTTATTTGAGCTAGCACGGCGTGCTTTCCTCAACTACCTAAGGAGCCCCGCATACCTTATTAGTAAATTCACCGTCAACATTTTTGCGGGCAAGCACATTTGCTAGATGCATGGTTTTGTCATAATGACACGTCGCGACAGGGTTGTTCATTGGATTTTCTTTTTTCAAAGCAAAACACAACCTCCAAGGGGAGCAACTTCGGATATTTGCTGTTTTCATGGGGGTCATTCCCTGCATATCGCATTCGAATCTATTACAAGGACCTTTCCTTCGCTTCCGGTACATTTCTCGAGCAACGTTGATTCGATCACAGTGTAACAACTGTAATATAGACAGATCTATGAGATCCGTGAGCAAGCATCAAAGATGTATCATTGGATACCCCTCGTGACTACGAGCATGGTGAGCTCGATGTTTCTTATTTAATCGGGATATTGCTTAATGTATTTCTCAAAGATTGTGGAGATTCCGTTCAATATTCTTGGCGCAAGTATATATTTCCTCTGCTGGTACTGGACCGTAGGCTTCCCAGGAGACTCAAGCAGGATTGGATTCGGGGTCCGTTGTCATTGTTTACTTCATCACAGAATTATAGCTGGTACCCTATAGTATCTTTTTTATGGCATCATCTTCCCTATATATTATACAACCTTAAGCCAAGCCATCGCTGCGGCATCACCCAATGGCGAAGTTGCTGGGCTTGTATCCACTTTCTTGTTCAGTTTCATTATCACCTTTACCGGTATGCATGTTTTCAGTTTCCAGTCATATGCCCGATGGTTCATCCCCTACATGCATAAGGGGTCACACAACCGTTCTCTCAACTTGCACCATTCGGGCGTTGGATATACTACATATCCCCTTTCACTTGTGGGTCTTAGCTTTGTGCCCAATTGCTTGGCTAAAGAATCTTGCATCACTCCAGATTTTATTGAAGGGGTGGTTACCAATGGCCTTGAGAATCAAGTAATCCAATGTTCTCAGTCCGAAATAGTATCAATCACTCCCCCCTCGGTCACCACTTGCCAAGAGTACATGGGAAACTTTATCAATGTGCATAGTGGTTATTTGTTGAACCCTACAGCTGCTTCAAACTGCCAGTTCTGCCCGACGGATTCATCGAACGCTTTGTTGTACGTCCGTCGTCATCGCAGCGTTTGGTCGCTGGAACATTTCACGTTTTACAGAGCAACACTGAATGTGCACTCAAATCGATGGCGTGATGTAGGATTTATGGTTGCTTATATTATGTTCAACGTGTGTTTCGATGTTGTGCTCTGCTCATGATTTTGCTCATCTACTGATTATAGGTTTTTCTCTTGTACTCCTTTATGTACATTTTCCGGATCAGAATTGGCAATCCCTTGCGTTCTGTCATGAATCGGATATTCCACTCGAAACTTGGAGCTAGATCTGATGGATAACCTAATAGCTCACTTAGCCATCCCATCCTGCAACAATTTACAGGGTTGCATGAGATCACTAATAAACAGTTACTGTTTCAGGATACTGTCGAGCTTTCCTGATAATAGAGACTGAGGAATCAGTCCGCTTCAAAGCCGTTTTAAGCTATGCTCGACAACCCTGAAAAGCCAGCACATGCTTCTCTGCTGCGCCGATAGTTTGTATAGGAATGCTTACCGTAACGAATTGGGGAGCCGTCCCGGGCATGGACGGCAAGTTTCGCCCAGATCTTTTCATAGGCTTATTTATCATCAAGATTGGATTCATCAGGGGTGCATGTAATTCATTGACTTGACTCGCTAGACAGGTGGCGCGTGATATCAGGAGTACGGCCTTGGGTATGCTCAATATATCCTGGGATGAGTATCCCTGGCTGAAACTCGGCAGGGAGCAATCATAATCGCAAAGCCGGGTATCTGAGATTAATTAGTGGTTATACTCAGTCGACAGAACGTAATTCAGTGGGATGTCATTGCTCGTAACATCGGTCATAGTTGTCACGAGAGTGTGGCAAATCAGATGATGGCAGCATAGACCAATGCCACTCGTTGCCAGTCAGACAACCGTTGTGGCGCTAATTGCCTCGGTTTTGATCGCGATCCACGCCGCGCGACCTTACACTTTACACGCGACCTCACGCTGGACGTCCATCTTCCTTTCTCCCATGTCTAGTCTCAATTCACGCCTCCCGAGAGCTCCTTCTCCATCCAATACAACTTACTCTGGCATCTCAAACTACAAGTCCGAGTCTTATCGTCCACTCGTCAAGGTACCTGACGTACCAACCATCGACACTCGCAAGATCGCCAAGATCCACTTTGATGAACTGCAGACATTTTTGGGACAACATCTAGCTAAAGGTAGTTTGCAGTCCTTATCCCTAGTCTACTTCGACCACCCACGATCTCACAATAACCACCAGAGCCGCTCAACTCACGGTCTAGCGCACGGGAAAAGCTCACACGTCTTACCAAGCAGCAGTTTCAAGAACTCTCTACAGATGTCTATGATGAGCTTATTCGTCGCAATAACAACACGGCCAGAAATGACGGTGAGCTCCCAGAGTCGCACCTCGAGGCCTGCACGTGTTTACTCTTGATCCCAAGTACCATTTCTTCCCGTTCGGGACGACTTCCATCCTAAAAGGAATCAAGCCCGACAGAAGCTAGCAACTTTACCAAAGACGCGTTTCAAAGATCTAGCTAGTGATGTCTTCTATGAGCTTGGCCGGCGTTACCCGGAATTCAAAGAGCCAGAGGTCGAGTTATGCTCCAATTCTGTACGGCTTTGCTCTTACACCTCTATAGGTACCCACTACACCCGGCTCGACACCCTCCAACTATGATGACCTACCTAGTCCAGAGTATCGCGAGCGCAGTCAGCCACAGCAGCCTCAGACCCTTTCTACGTACTCCTCCACCTCAGGCTCACGACGCAAAATGTCTCGTGAGCAAAACTCTCCATTTCCTGCTGTCCCTGTGGATCGCCGTCGACCTTCACAAGACCTGAACAGTGACTTTTATTCTGGAGCAGATCGTCGACGTCCGTCTGAAGACACACTACGATCAACCGGTAGAGCAACTCCTTCGGGCCGCCGTCCATCCGGTGATGATGGTGCTTCCGGAACGAGTTATGGACCAGTTGCTACCGCCACCTCCGGAGTGGTAATACCAAACAAGTCTACCATCGCCGAGGAGAAAATAGAGGTGCCGTACGGTAAAGAAGATGATCCGGCCGACACTCGAGCCTCGGGGAGCACGGTCACGGGTGGCGATCTCGACGAAGATCGAGACTGTGATGATCTTCGCGAAGTGGACAACTTAAGTGCAGGATTCAAAAGCCCGACCTCCCCTTTGGGCGGATTGAGTGCCCTTTCTGCCATGGAGAACAAATTAGCAAGTCGGAAGAGAGACAGTGACGATGACACAGGCCCTGGGAAGAATGATAGTGACTATTATGAAAAGTCATTCGGCAGGATAAGTGCTTCAAGTGATAGACTGGGACGTAGCAGCAGCAAGGGCAGAAAGCTTTCCAATGCTAGCGAGGGAGATAGGATACGACGTGATTACGAACTCAAGCTCGCTACGATGCAGAATCGCATCACTGGATTAGAGGGCGACGTCGCAGACGCTGTGACACGAAAAGCTGAGCATGAAGACCGGGTTAGAAAGCTAACTAGCGAGCTCGAGAAGTTTCGTAGCGTAAGTGTGCTTTTATCTATTTAGCCATTATTTGAAGTGATCGCTTTATAGCAAGCAGAAGGTCACTCGGCTGCAATGCTGGCCTTGAAGCAAGAGCTGGATGAGGCGCATGCGACGGAGGCGAGGGAACGTGAGTCACGACGGAAAGAAGACGAAGACGAAATTCGACGTTTGAGGGAACGATGTAAACGACTCGAGAACGAGCGTGACGAATTCCAGGGGACACAAGTACGTGTTCACCCTCCCCCTTTTCCCTTGTGGATGAAGCCGGTTAACGTTGGCTTACATAGCCCAATACGGAGCTAATGGATCAACTTCGTTCCGATTTGGAAAGCGTGTTGGCCGAGGCTAACGACCTGTCAAATCGGAACGAAGAGCTGATAGCAGCCCGAGAGGCAGACAACAACACTATTCGGGATCTTACCTTACAAGTGAAGGAGTATAAGCGGAAATACGAGCAGGCGAAGACCGAGTTACGCAGTGTCAAAGGTACGCTACATCGCTCAGCTATGCGTTTCGCCCGTGCCAGGAGTGATTTTCGAACTTATATCTGACAGCTACGTCCCAGCTTTACCACCAAGCCCCAAAGTCAACGAACGACGATCAGCTCCCCGTCACGCCTTCCGGTGGTTTATTAGATATCCATGTTACTGCATTCCTCAGCTCAATCGATCTCCTTCTTACCGCAGGCCGGTCTTCCACCCCTACGCGTGTCTATGCTCCTATGAAAACTGTTGTTAACGCCGTCCATGCCATCATGGATGATGTCCGAAGTGTCGAGGCACGCCCTCGCAAGGACCGTCTCGACTATGAACTCGAAGACCTACAAGCACTCCGCGAACGTACAGACATGACTTTGAGTAACCTCGTCGCTGCCGCTCGGACCCACGCAACTAGCCTCGGAATGAGCCCCGTCAGCCTGCTTGACGCGGCTGCTAGTCATGTTTCTAGCGCGGTCACCGAGATTGGCAAGACAATACAGGTCAGAAAGGCCACCAAAGCTGAACAGGACTCATTCAACATTCTCATGTCGCCCACGGGTATGAATGCCACGAACGGATACTCACCAGCATTGCGTTCCGTCAGTGAAAGTACTGCAGGCCATATGAGAACTGCAAGTAACGCAAGCTCGGCACGGGGCGAAGATTACAGTTCATCCGGCACGCGTGCGAATGGTCGTTTTCGTGAAATGTCCCCAACCCGAAGGACCACCGGGCGCAACCCCTTGACGCAGCGACCACCCTCTGAGCCTTCTAGTTCGAATCTAAGCTCGCCGCCTGCGAATTTTGATGCACCTCCTAGTACCAACTTAACGAGCGGTCTGGGTAGTGACGAATCAGTACCTGCCGAAGGTCCTGATGACGCATGGGCAGAATTGAAGGTAAGCAATATACTATCAACAATAGCTTCGCTGAATATGCGCACCACAGCCATATCTTGAAGCCCAATCAGAATCCATCGTCTACGCTATTCAAAGTGTGCTCTCTGCTGTGCGCAGCCCAGCACCATCGCCTAACCTCAACGAGAATCTGACTCAGATCATAACCATCGTATCCAGTATCGTCGCCGTCTGCAAAGATAGTCTTCCGTCAGCATCGCTCAAGGAAGGAAACGATGTTATACGTGACCTTATAGATCATTGCAACAAACTCAGTGAAATACAAGCGATGTCTGAGATCACCAAAGAGTCTAGACAGGCGATGGCGAAGTCCAGCTTCGCTGTGGCTAATGCCATGAAGAGTCTTGTGAAGATGTGACAAGGATAATAGGTTTAATTCGTTTTGTTTGTTCTTGGACATTACATACCCACCTCCTTGCAATCACTTACATACCCACGATGCATAACGTCTCTTGGTATCCGCAATTACCTGCCATCTTATCATTATCACATGAGTGATGCTCGACTTCCGATACCTCCTGCTTCAGGAGGTACTGGTAATTGACCACTTCTTTCAGCAATAAATGCACGATATCTAATGGGGTGTGAGATAGGACATGCATAGAGGCGAGAGGGTGGACATACATTCGACTAAGCCTTTCTCGCTCTTCTGGAGGCACCGATGGTCGCGCCGAACGTAAAGAATTTTGCAAGTGGATCTCTTGCACCGGTGACTGCAGAAATCGAAAGCATCAGGATGGTGTACATAAAAAAACAGAGCGTTTTGCCTTTTTGAGGGATGCCGTCTTTGGTTTGTCGACAGTTGTCAGGTTACTGGACTGCAACAATATAGAAAGCTTTCGTGATTTAAAAAGTGTTCACGGTACCGCTAATCCAAAGAAACACAAACACATACCCTCCGGTTCAGATCATTTTGTTCGGCTTGCGACATGGCGCGTTCTGTAGCCGGGCCACCAAAAGATGTGTATTGAAGCTCTGGATTCTCAAGTAACTCCGTGTCTTCGAACTCGTGGTGTGCTGTTATCTCCAAGGAGCAATGCACAACCTCCAGGTGTGCATTGTAGATCAGAGCCTGAAGATCCGCACCCGAGAAACCTTCGGTTGTTTCAGCATAGTAATTAAGGTCGATGTTGGGCGCCATCAGAATTTTTCTTGAGATTGCTTCCAAGATCTGTAAATGATAGGTATTACGACACAGTGGTTACAACGCCGCCGTAACGATACCTCTAGTCGCTCATGCTTATCAGGCATATTGCACAAAAGTGACTTATCAAGGCGTCCAGGCCGTAAAAGGGCAGAGTCAATAAGATCTGGCCGACTATAACAACAGAGGATTAGATTAAATCGAATAATCTGTGAGACCTAATGACCCACCTCGTTGCCGCGAGGATATATACACCATCTAGGCCTTCGGCACCATCCATTTGCGTCAATAGTTGATTAACAACACGATCCGTGACGCCTGTACTATCATGTCCTCTATACAACTACTGTGTTATTACTAGTAAACGTTGAGAAGAGAAACAGCACTCAACCTCTTCGGGGCGATCGAATCAAACTCATCAAAAAATAAAATGCAAGGCTTTGCAGCGCTAGCTCGGTCAAAGAGATCCCGCACCTAATGAGCCAGAAGATCAGCAATGGATGCAATGGATGAAATACGATGATTTCCACCAACAGATTTCTCACTCGCACCAATATACTTGTTAAGCAGCTCTGGACCCTTGACGCTAATGAAGTTAAGACCACACTCTTTGGCGACAGCAGAGGCAAGTAGTGTCTTGCCACATCCTGGGAACCCGTACAATAGAAGGCTATATTATATGTTATGTGTGAGATGTACGGTGATAGTATAATAAAGACGAGAAGGATACCCAGAGCGTAAACGCAGGGAACAACTGGCAAATATAGCTTCATACTTAGTTGGCCATTCAAAAGTTTCTCGAAGCACACGACGGGTCTCATGCAAACCTAAAAGAGAACGTATAAAATAGGTCTGCGTTAGGATAAGGGGATAGAAACAAGAAGCAACATCACCCCCTATGTCTGACCATAAAACATCAGACTTTTGCAGTTTCACATCCCGTAGAGACAGAGGTGTGAAGTCAACTTGTGCTGTCTCAAAGTCACTTAGTCGAAGTAAAATCTACAAGATACCATCACATTCTGGAGAGCAAAAGGGCATTTTTGTATGCTTACCTTTGACTGTGCCTTAGCTGCTCGAATCGTCGCTTGATGGATAGCGCGTGATACGAGGTCGTGTAAATCGGTAGCCAAGTAACCTTCTGTTTGCGTAGCAAGAGAAACGTAATTCAAGAAATTCTCGGGTTCCACCTGTAAGCCTGTGGAGACCAGCTTTGATTCGACGATTCCAGCAAGAATCTAGGGTGAAGGGTTATTACTGATGTGATTATTCCAAGGTCAGATACGAACATCACGACGCGCATCCTTATCTGGTGGCTTGAGTGGCACAACAGTTGAGAACATATGAGTCGACATCAGGAGGGGATGAAGAGCCGCCTGGCTCTGGCATGTTGCAAGAAACATGATGCCAGGCAACACACTTTTTGCACCAAAAATTGAGAGAAAATGTTCAGCAAGATGGCGCGATCGAAATGAGTCCATATGCTGACGTGAAAAATGACAGGCCTAATCGTGGAATAGTGTGATAGCGAGCTTACCTCTACTTCTGCTGGGACCACTCGTTCCAAATTATCAAAGACAATGAGGCTTGGCCTGTGCCATTTGGCAAGATTCAACCAGAATTGAAAAAGAGATCTGAGGACGAGAATTCGCTCTTCAGAGTATTTTGTAAGATCCACGTAGAGAGTATCTAAGTTGAGGAAATGAAGGATGGAGGACATGCTATAATAGGTACATACATGCAAGAATCTTTCGTTCATCTCGCAATTGCTTCATGACCGCTTTCGCGATCGAAGTTCTGCCAGAACCAGAACGGCCACATAGTAGCAATCCAGGAACTATCAAAGATAAGGTTAGTGGAAGATCAAATGCTTTTCGGACTACTCGCATTGACTTGCCACGGACCCACGGTGTAGAGCTTGAAGAGCGAATGCAGTTAGGGCTGCATTGTGGCATTCTTCTATTATCGAGTCCACACCTGCGAGAGTCTGAGTCAGTTGGGAAGACCTAGGTTCTTGGTTAGAACATACACTTAAAATGCATATATAAGAAGCGAAACCTACGGAGAAATGGGAACGGGGCCGTCGTTAGAAGATGAATTTCTAAATGCCGTCGGCATATGTTGTTCCGCATGTGATAGAAGCTGTAAGCTAGAGTGAAATCTCAATAAGAATAGCACGAATCATGAACCATGACAGCAAACCACGCAAGATCCCATTCTTCGATACCATTCATTTCCGGATAAAGAAAATGATAGTCCGGTATGTATTTTGAGGAACGAAGGAGAACGGCCTCTTGAGATTCTGATGATGTTTTCTCATTAACTACATCAGGTACAACTTTGTGGATTATTCTTGCTTGCTGTGCAGACATAGGCGGATTCATATCAACTGACCCCGATTTCTTTGTATTAGACTGCGGAGGACCAGGAGGTGGAAGCTTGCGGATGGAGACATAACGTTGCCAACCTGGAGTCTCTGGGAGTTGCATTCCTCCTATGAGTTCCAAAAAAACCCTTGGAGATACCAATACGCAAGACTCAGATTGGTCCGTTACGAAGGAGGAGTCTTGGGGTAGGAGGTCATACGGAAATGCTCTAAGGATGACCTTATTAGGAGGAAAGAGCTTGGGGGTGAAATTGGCTACGTTTGGTTGATGAATATTGGACCTGGTAAGGGATGATGATGACTTGTTACGGAGTTTTGGAGCAATGATCACTTCAGTGTTTGTTGTCAGGAGGATCGCAGGCCCAGAAGGATCATACGATACTATACAAGGTTATATAAATCATTATATAACTAAGGAGTAAGGCATTTACACTTACTTACTCGAAAACGGACCCGCGTTCTTCCCAGCACCCACACATCAACTTCTTGTCCGACGGTAGCAGCACGGACTTGAGACAAAAGATTGTCCTCAACATATCCAGCATGAAGTTCCTGAGTGACATTTCAAAAGCTGGATACATCGCAAATGACATGAATTTACAAGAATCTCCCAATCATCTGAGGACACTGGTTCAGTGATGACAGATTTAGCCACTTCAAGGTCATGCAGGAGGCCTATTTCCAACTGTGTACAAATAAGTGACAAAAGAAGTCATTCAAGAGGTCTATTACGACACACCGTGGAGCCTTCCAAGAAGCCTAAACTGCTAGCGAGTTGTGGGTCGATTTCAACGGTCTCCAATGCGTGTTCGACTCGTATGCCATTCTGAAATTGTGCAAGTGACGAGGAAGATGCTAGACCTGTCCACCCAACGTATGCCGATTGTGGTGGCTGGGATGCGGTCGAAATGAGGTGTACTGCGAGGGACTGGGGTCGCTGTTATGAATCAGAAAAACGTAACAAGACTCGAAGCGAAAAATTACCACTCGATGCTCGACTAAGGGGCCATACATGCTCATGGGGAGGTTAACCAACGACGACCTCAACGAGACATATCTGATAGTGACGTGACGAGGCATTGCTATTGCTCTGACCTGAGAGAGAGAGGAAGAGAGAGAGAGAAAGAATCAATTAAAGTGCTCCAAGCGTGGACGCTTATGGTGCACTGGCTAGCTACGCGGAGTACAAGTGTTCGTCCCAATACCATACCGTACCTACACTAAAACAATGCATGTAGAGGAGAGAAAGAAGGAGAAGAGAAAGAGAGGGAAAGAAAATAGAAAAGAAAAGTAGGGTCATCTTGCAAACGAGCCCGACCTACTGAAAGGTTGGAAACGCGGGTATAAACCTACCGCACTTTAGAAGTCTCTTGCCGGGGATCCCTCTGTTGGTCCCCAGCATCGGGCGAAACTCCCCGCATCTCCAGCTCGTTTGCAGAGTGGAGAAGCTAGTCATGGAAGGAGGGTATTGGAGCAAGGCTGTGGGCTATGAGGGAGAAGTGTCAGACAACTTCAGGAAGACTAGGGTGCTTGGGCCGGGGAGGCGCAGGAGGAGACCTCATGTTGGGTGGGTGGTCCGGCAGAAGGCAAGTGCCGGGGTCAGGTTAGTTCTGTTCTTTATGCGCAATGTCCAAGTAGTCGCAGAATCTGTTGGTGCTCTGAATATATTATAGAGTTTTCGGTATCGTTTTTGGGTCGCTGAGCAGTTTTGGGATTGAGTGAGCTGCCTTTCCAGTGTTGTGTCAGAGCATATTGTATTGCTCTCTGTAGCAGGTACAGTGTTTCAGGAAGTGGGCCATTGTTTTGGGTGCATGGCATGTAATAGCACAGAGTCCATGGCTTTGATTTTCTTGAGGAATGCATTGAGGGTGATATGTCTCATGTGGAGTTGTACAGTGATGCTGCTGGCTCACCTTGGGAGTGATTGTGGTTGATCTTGGATAGTCTCTCGAAGTGAGGGGAGTTGGTTCAGAGCTTCTGCCAGCATGGGAGGAGGGATTGCATGTGTTTTGCCTTGATGGCTGCAATGCTTGCTGGTAATTGTTTTCACAGTAGATGTGGTAGGTCTTGCCCTGCTATGCTGTTACCCAAGGAAGAATCCTGTGCATGCTTGTTTGCAAGCTCATTACCTTCAATTTCCACATGGCTAGGTATCCACTTGAAGTGTAGTTGTAGGCAATGGTGCTTGGATTTGAGGTGGTGGATGGTGGAGTAGATCTTATCTAGGAGATATTATGCAAGCTGTGACTGTGTGTTTGGAAATATGGCAATGACTGCCTGGTTGTCAAGAGCAATCAGTACTGTGCTCAATGTACCTTGGGATCCCATGATGTTGGGGATTACTTAGAATAAGTTGGAAGAGGTATTTTATTTGGATTGTAAGACAGGAACAAGCCTACATAGCCCAAGCATCTCCTTCCAAAGGAAAAGCATCAAATCAGTCTTATTGACTAGTGAAATATTAAAATAAAATTTGGCTGTGCCAATTAAGAGTGAATTACTTATAGCAATTAAACCTTAATTGACTTTCACCAAAAGCTCAAGGAATCACCAGAAACTGACTCTAATCTCACATTTTTACAAGTGGACCCACAGTGTACAACAACTCTGGTGCCAATTATCTAATAAACTGAAAGGGCACCAGTAACCCAGCTTCAATTTTCAGTACCATAATGTATACCAAATTCCTGGGCTTACTCAATACTAATTACTTACTTTGCTGGATTTACATGTGAGGTTCAAATCATACTGGGCATGCCAACAAAAACCATCATCCCTGGAAGCCAGCAAACTCCATCTGTGGGGTGGGGTCAGGGCAGAGTTTGAAATGTGCCATGTGTTGACAATTGAGTTCATTTCCACTGCTCACACCTCTTGCCTCTGCATCCTGTACCCTGTACCTGCAATCACTGCAACCGCCTCATTTATGTACCCACTGCCCTCACTCTTGCCACTCCTGCACCCACTGCCCTTGCTCTTGCTGCTCCTGCACCTACTGCCCTCACTCTTGCTACTCCTGTACCCACTGCCTTTGCTCTTACTGGTCCTGCATCCTTGCTGCCCTTGCTCCTACACCTGTGCTCACTCCTTGCTCTGAGGGTGACACTATTGACAAGGTCACAACAACAAGATACTCCAATATTAATGAGCTGATAATGGGGTTTTCCACCTGGTGTAGCGGTAATCCTCAGTTTATACAAGAGTTATGAGTAGTAAGTACATAGAGAGCCCACCTGGTGTAGCA